>PVLC010001218.1:0-117916 GCA_004027655.1 Graphiurus murinus | reverse complement strand
CATGCTAAAAAAAAAAAAAAGTTTCAGTCCTGTGATGAACTGCATCGACTAGTAAAAGAGACTGTGCTCTGTCATATTCATACTTACTTGCCAAGGAGGTCTAGTAGCAAAGCTTCCAAACTATAAACTGTCTAGGATGGAGATCCAGAAAGTACATGCTCAAATGGAAGACAGTGTTAATTTCAGGAAAATATGGGAAGGTATGCTTGTCCTTTTTTGTTATGTCTCATTATTTTATGTATTTTCAATTTTTTCCAAGAAGTACTTATAGTACTAATAATTAAAAACCATAAAAGAAATTAGTAAACATTTAAAAGGAATATCAAGGTCCTAAAATTACTTATCAGGAATTTTATAGAACAATAAATAAACAGAGATAAGTGATCCTTCTGAATTAAAATATATTAAAAATTCACAGATCTCCCACATATTAATTAATAAAAAAGATTTCTGTCTATGGTGGCCTAAGCATAGAATAAGGATAAGTCATAAGTCAGAGGAAGCATGAGGGAATGATTGTTCAGTAAATGGCTGACTGTCAGGTAAACCAAACTTAAGGTATATTTATACCTTTCTCTATGTAAAAAAGTTATTCTCAGAGTCAAAATCAAACAATAAATACATAAATAAAATCAAGGAAAACAATAAATAAAATGACATATTTATGTCAGAAATTGAAAGAACCTTTTGAGTGTAAAGAAGTAATAGAAGGAAAAAACAACATTGACACACATTGTTTTTTGAGGTGAATACTTGACACACATGGCTTTTTGAACTGCTTGTCATGTCAGATACAAAATTAATAGGTAAACTATGAGAAAACTGAGCCACATATATGACAAAGAATTAATATACAGAAGTCACATAGAATATTATAGGTAACACCTATACTAAAGCTAAATAGGGGAACAACATTAAAGAAATACAGATAACTCTGAACATGAAAGATAAACAACCTCACAAAAATAAACACTAGGCTCTTGGGGTTTGGGGATATATATATATATATATATATATATATATTGCCTATAATATGTTTAGTGGCTTTTTAAATTAATCATTTATTTTTATTTTTATTTTTTTGTGGTACTGTAGGTGTAACCCAGGGGCCTTCTACCTCTGGGTTATACCCCCAGCCCTATTTCATTTTTTATTTGGAAACAGGGTCTCAATAAGTTGCTGAGAATCTCACTAAATTGCTAAGACTGGCTGCGAACCTGCAATCCTCTTGGCTCAGCCTCCGAAGTACTAAGATTACAGGCCTGTGCCACCACATCCAGCTATTTAATAATGACTTTGTGTGTGTGTGTGTGTGTGTGTGTGTGTGTGTGTGTGTGTGTGTGTGTGGTACTGGGGATTGAACGCAGGGGCATTCTACCTCCAGTCTGCACTCCTAGTCCTATTTCTTATTCTTTATTTTGAAGCAGAGTCTCACTAAGTTGCAGAGAGCCTCACTAAGTAACTGAGGCTGGCCCAGATCCTCTGGTCTCAGCCTCCCAAGTATTGGGATTACAAGCGTGTGCCACCATTCCCAGCTTAATAATGACTTTTAAAAGTGAATTCTCAGTCAAGCAAGGTGGGGCACACCCTATAATCCCAGTACTTGGGAAGCTGAGAAAGAAAGATTGCAGGTTGGAGGACAGCCTCAGCAAGTAGTGAGGCTCTCAGCAACCTAGCTCGGCCCTGTTTCAAAACAAAAGGCTGGATATAGCTTGTAGGTAGAAGGTTCCTGAATTCAATCTCCAGTACAAAAAAAAAAAAAAAAAAAAAAAATCTCAGTTTGGTGAGGGTACAGATAGACATATCCTCATATACGCATACTCATTAAGGGCATAAGCATTTTCTGTAGGCAATGTTTTATGATATTTCGAAGTATTATGTCGTTTCTAAGAAGCTAGCCTATAGAAATGTATATGACAATTTATTTGTAGGATAGCTCATCCTAGGTATATTTGTAATAGCAAAAACCACGAATGTCTGAATTTAAGTGTCTATATAACTTTGAATGGATCTGTACATTGACTGAGTTCTCAAAATGTTTTAAGATTGAGAAAATGCTCAGTATATTATTTTCTATATAAAATAAGGATGTAAATTTGTAAAGTTGAACATACAATAGGGTTCTAATTCTGAAAATGAACTACATAAAAAGGCTAATAGGATTTATACCTATTTTATTCTTTGAATCTTATGAATTTGCTAGGATTTTTATTTTACACATGCAGTCATTCATGTAATGCCTGGCTAAGAAACTGGACTCCTGTTTCTCATCTTTCCATTAAGAAAGATAGATAGCAACTCGACTCTGTCTCCATTAAATCAAGGTCATCCTAATCACTATTAGGCAGATAAGAGAACGTTTACTTAAGTGGTTTCAGATTAAACCACACCAAGTATATTTGAATGTGTCTGCTCCGTTTTGTTAACCATTTATTGGTAATCTTTATAATAATTATTTTCTATGTTAAAATCATTTTTTGCAAACATAGAAAATTGAATATAATAAAAAGAAGACATATCTTACAAAATGAAGCTGGGTAGAGAAATAATTCAGTCACTAGAAATACTTGGAATAAAAATATTATGAATCAAAGGTAGAGTTTATTTTCATAACATTTTGAAAAATTCTAAAAACTTGAGAAATGGTGCTGTCTATATGCCACTGGTGACAGAGGTGGCTGCTGTAACTTGAAGACTGCTAGGTACTTGAATGGGCCAAACATGTTTTAAGGCCAAATTCAAGCTAAAAGGACATGTCTCTTCTGAATTGAAGCTCATTAAATGTTTCATCAACCTTTCTGCAAAAATGGATTTTCAAAACTTTGGAAACACTAGCTTTTGAGTTGAATTTAACCTGCAGTGATCATTTTGAAAATCTATCCAGCAGTTCACTTGAAGATGCTTGACTCACTTGAAATATGGAGCTGCTGGAAGAGGAAAGTGGTCCAATAGCCGCCATTGCCTGGAGGAATCATTGGGAAAGGGCTGATGGACTAATATAGCAATCTGAGTAAATTGCTGGTGGAAGGTGGAGAGGGGGCAACAAGTGAAAGGGAGAGGGGCCTACCAGGAGTAACTTCTCCCTGCTATTTCTATTTCTCCCTGAAAAGGTTTTGAAATCAAAGCTTCCGTTTTAAGGGAATGCATTGGGGATAGTGCAACGATATCTCTATGATATCATATATAAAATTACAGGCCACCCCGGTTAGTGCTTTGCTCCCTCACTTTGGAGGTCCATTAGCTCTTCCACCCAGCAAGGGTGTCTATCAAATGGCTCGCCAGTAAGTGGTCTGAGAGCAGCCACTAATAATTCCCTGTGGTTGAGGCAAGTCAGAATCAAAATGGAGTTTTGGCACTTGTTCATGAACTCCATTGACAGGAGGGGAGGGAGGGCAAAGTGTCTGTGAATCCTGGAAGCAGAGTCCTTGAAGAATGGGGTTAATCACAAGGCAAAGAGCCATAGAACTCCCAGGTTGATCAAAGAAATGCCCATGAGCATTTTTGCCTTGGCCCAGATAGAACTTGAGTCATTTACAATAATCTGGTTTGTAACAGGTGGTCTACTGATTGTTCTTGACAAAATGAAATGAGACAAGTTATAATGATTCTTCTTTGTGAACATACTTTGTCAAGATAGTCTTATTAACTCAGAAATCAAACAAAGAACCACAGCAGAACACACATAAATTTGTAGTTCTGTTACACTATCTGGTGGTTTACCTCTTTTTATTTAACCTCTGTATTTAAGTCCCCTCTAGGCATTCTCTAAAAACTTACTTAAAATCATGCAAAAATCCAGAAAAGCTTATATGATGGAGTAAAATCACACATCATTTAGTTATTGATCTAAGATTTTAACCATATTTTAAATGTTCTCTGAGTTGATTGGTAGCTCTAGCTGAAGCAAGATATGATGTTTTTGAAGTGATCATTATGATTTGCATTTATTGTTGTAACTAAGAATTGACATAAATTTGATTTTTTAAAAAAGATCCCCTGTGTGAGTTGGAGTCAAGGATAGAGGAGCCATCGGAAGTCAAGAGAACTGACTTTAAAAGATCTATGCCCCATCTTCTCCCTAGCATCCCCATATTAAGGGAGAACATATGCTTTTTTACTCTTTGTGACTGAGTTATCTCACTTAACATAATATTTTCCAGTGGCATCCATTTCCCGGCAAATAACATGATTTTGTTCTTCTTTATGGCTGAGTAAAATTCCATTGTGTACATATCCCATAGTTTATAATCCATTCATCTGTTGATGGACATCTTGCCTGCTTCCATAGTTTGGCTATTGTGAATTGTGCAGCTATAAACATAGATACACATGCATCATTCTGATAGTTTGGTTTACATTCTTTTGGGTAGATACCCAGAAGTGGTATTTCTGGATCATATGATAGGTTCATTCTCATTTATCTGAGATTCTCCATACTGTTTTCCAAAGTGGTTGCACTAATCTGCAATCCCACCAACTATGTATTAGGGGGGAGGGTCTCCATATGAAAAAGGAGAAACCCTCGATAAGCAAAGAAGTTGACTTGACTGAAGGGGATGGACGGGGAGTGGGGGAGAGGGGGGAAGAGACACCCGAATGCACATGATGTACTTTCACAAATATAACAAAGTCAATCACTAAACTGAACTTGAGAAGGAGGGAGGGCTAGGGAGTGGGGTGGGAATTGAGAAAGGGATTAAATGAGAAATGTGTGTATATATGCCTTTATCAGCTTGTACCTAACAAAGTTGTATGATTACAATGCACCAATTATTATAAAAAAATAAAAAAATAAAAGATCTATGCCATGTTGAATTGGCTGCACAATACTCTTACAAGTCATTTAATCTGAATTTTCAGTTCTTTATGAAAACAAAAATTAAAAAGTGAATGCCCACCCCAAAGTTTGATGCAAGAATATAAAGCAATTATATATAGAAAACTATATATGCTCAATAAGTATTAACATTCTCTCTCTATTTCTTCTTCCTCTCTGAAGTTCATACTGAAATCTTTGAGCAAAAGCATGTTTGCAGGAATTCTGTGAAAAACATTGAATGGGTATCATCTGCCATATGTAATTAAGGGAATTAGGTTTAAAGTTGGGAGGGAGTATGCCAGCCTCCCTCCCCCCACCAAAATGTGTATTCTGATGGCTTGCTTCCTACTGACAAATTAGCAATGCTCTATTATTTCTCCCATTCTGCAACCATTTCTTGATTTTCCTGCATTTTATTTTTACTGAATCTCTGTAGCATTAAGAGGAAAAAAATGGTTTTCTTTTCCTACTTAATCATTGTAACTTGTCATGATTGTATTATTAACATAAAATGAATGTTGATTTAGCAGTTCTCTGAAACAATAAAATGGTCAGTTGACTTATTTTTGCAGAAGAAACTACACTTCAATGCAAAAATGTACACATTGAAAAATAATAGTTTCACTTGTGGAAAATATATGATTCAATAAAATGAATTGTTTATTTTTTATTTCATTTCTTTTCAAAACAGTTTCCCCAAAGTTTGGTGATTTGTATACTTTAGTGTCCAAAAGACATAGGCACTAAAATCCTTAGTGGCATAAAATAATATAATTCATGAGACCCTACAGAAAATAATAAAAGGAAACTTTTAGTGTAGGATATGTTAACATTGAATGTCAAACACATGATGATCAAGGCAAGTTTTATTATACTTATGTAATACCAAATCACTGCAAGTATATTGCTTTGATTAAATAGTTTGTACTTGCTTTTCTATATGCGGTTTAATACCAGCCTTCTTTGTAACACAGACTTGTATACATACACAGTCTTTGTTTGCTGTCATAATGATATACTTATTATTCATAAAATAGGGATGGTGACTTTTTAAATATATCTGGCAGTGTCATTGGAACATTATATATGTGAAGGTCAGCAGGAAATTACAAAATGCTATATAAATGTACAATATTGTGAATATACAATGTCTAAAATGATCTGCTTGATTTTGGAATCTGTTCTAATGTCCTGATAATGACATTGCTTTTAATTAACTCGTCTTAAGAATCATCAATGTTTTGTTATAGCTGATAGACACCAGGACTTAACTATAACATGTGACTTCATCAAATTTTCTTTTCGGGAACCCAATTATTTCAGGAAGATCTACTATTTAACAGTGTCTTCAAACTATTTCTTAATTTGAAAAATAGTAATTATTTTTATTTCCTTGAAGATACTTTTGAAAATGCTAAATCTTTTCTTCTTGTGATTTTTTTTTAATGATTCCCACTTGAATTGGCTGTTTGGATTTAAATTGCTCTACCACTAACTGGCAGACTGGCAAATTTTACATATTCTCTGACTCAGTTTCTGATCTGTTAAATTGGAGAAATTCTATTACTACTTGACAGTATCATTGGGAAGACTGATCTTAAATACAGTTCAAGTGTCTGGTATAGTGGAAATGCCATGGATTTATAGTAAGTAAGGTATAATATAGTATGTCATACATTGTGTTATTTTATCTGCATAACTTTGTTTATAGACCAGTTGGCTTCTGTCAGGGATTATTGATGGTTACTCAGAGGCTGTCAGTATAGTAAGCCTTGTTGAGACAGTCCAGCAAAGATCCACCAATGGGAATTGAAGAAAAATAGCCAAGATACATTATTTTAAAACTCAGTGCTGGGCATGGTTGAGACAGGAGGATCGCAGGTTCTTGGTCAGCCTCTTCTACT
The DNA here is from genome assembly GCA_004027655.1 of Graphiurus murinus. Classification (NCBI taxonomy): domain Eukaryota; kingdom Metazoa; phylum Chordata; class Mammalia; order Rodentia; family Gliridae; genus Graphiurus; species Graphiurus murinus. The sequence continues at coordinate 111,193 of PVLC010001218.1, read as the reverse complement.
TAGTGAAGATCTCTGCAACTTAATGTGACCTTGATTCAAAATAAAGAAGAAAAATAGGGCTGTGGGTGTAGCTCAGAGGTAGGATGCCCCTGGATTCAATCCCTAGTACCACAAAAAATAAAAAAAATTAAAATTAAAATTAGAAAATAAATAAAACACAGTGATACCAAATCATTCACATAGACACTTTTCCGAATCAAAGGTCACTGTGGTTATTAAGTAGTAAACTTGAACAAAAGGCAGAAAAGGAGACACAGCCCTTTATGAGGAAAATTCTCCTGTGTATGTGGGATGGGGGGGGGGATCTACTTCAGAGCTATACCTCCAGTCTTTCTCCTTTTTTTTTTCTTTTTCTTCTTTTTTTATTTTATTTTATTATTTTTTTAACTTATATAGGGTCTCACTAAGTTGCAGAGGGCTCTAGGTTGCTGAGACTGGCCTTGAACCCGTGATCCTCTTGTTTCAGCCTCCCAAGTCCTAAGATTACAAGCATTCCTCACCAGGCCCAACTCAACATTTTCCTTTGGATTGTTCCTGTAGAAAAGAATGTGAAGCAATCTCCCCTCCCTAACCACCTACTGAGTGGGCCATTCTGGCTGAGGACCCTTTAGGTACACTCCCACAGCCTTCCTGGATCTGCCTCCATAGGTGCCACTTCCTATCTGGGCTTCTTGGGCCTGTTAGAAATGTAACAGTCTGGAAGTGGAGACAGAGTGGTGCAATAACATTATGTCCCAGGTAAAATAATACAGCTATGTGCATTATTTCATCAAATATATTTTTTTAAAAATTAAGAACATATCCTTAAATATTGTCATAGCTAGAGATGATCTATTGGTACAGATGTGAATATTGACTCTGAGACCACAGGCCCTGCTGTGCAAGTTCCTCAGGCAAATATTCCAATAAAACCTTCTCAAAACAGCATGGCAAGAAATTGGATGTTCTGTGGACTCTCCTGGGGCCAGGAGGGAATTCGCAAAATCCTATTGGGCTCTATGTATCCCTCCTGCTGTGGAGAAGACTCTTGCCCTAGCCAGAGTTTCCCAGCATTGGGCAGCATTCCTACATTCCTGAGCATGTTATTTCTTTTCAGTTCACTTGGGTCTGAGCATCCTTTAAAAATACTGTAAAAGATTACTTAAGAACACATATACCAAAACATCTGTCTTTGTGTACAAAGCAGGCAAGCTCAGATTACAAGGTCCATAGCCTTAACCTCTTTGTGAGACCCTCTCCTCTAAACTCCAAGTGGCCCAGAAATCTGGAAATCTCAACATCTTTTAAATGAGACATTTGAACTCCAGCTATCTTTTAATCTCTCTCTCTCTCTCTCTCTCTCTCGCTCTCGCTCTCGCTCTCTCTCGCTCGCTGTCTCGCTCTCTCCTTCTCTCAACTCCTCAATATATTATAATCTGAACAATGTAGATTGTTACCTAAACCCCTAAATTTTTCAGATATAGTGGGCAGTTTTAGTTGTTTTGGTAAAACAAGTATAAAGCAAGAATGTTCTGTGTTAAATAGGACATATGGTCTTCCTAATTATAATTCAGATGAAAGTAAGATCCATAGAAAAGCAAGACCACCATATGTTCTGTAAGTCTTTCTCAATGTAATATTTGCAAAACAAAACAAAACAAAAATGTACAACCTCTGTATTGTTAACCTCACTTTGCAAAAATCAACTGTGAGTCCCCGAGTCACTAAATACTAGCAGGTCTGAATGCAAAGGCAGAATGGGGTGGGGTGGGGGAGTCCTGTGTCTTTCTGCTGTAACCCGGCTCTGTAACAGTCAATGTCAATATCTAATTAGGGTTTTATTTAGTTATCTATGTAACCACCTAGTTTCTATAAAATTGAAAAACGTGAGAAGACTGAGCCTTCTTTGGTCCAAAGAAAAAAGTCAAAGATAGTGTTTCCAAAGTTTATCATCTAGTTGACCTTTATAATGCTGTTTTTGTTTGTTATGAACATAGTTATTCTGGTGCTTTTGTGAATATGAGTAAAATATTTCCACTTTAGGCAGGTTGAAACAAAATAAGCCATATATACAAACATTTGCACACTGTCCCAGGGCCAATAAAAGGTGGTGGGAACAGAGAGACAAATGTTCTTAGAAGAACTCTTAAAGGAGGAATTGAGATGGGCATTTTCTAGTTCAATTTAATGTGAAGAGTTCTGTGATACAGATAAGAGATTTCAAATATCAGTGTTCATGGAAGAGGTTCAGAGAAGAGGTACATGAATTTGCATTTGGAAAGATAAGTACCTACTAATTTCTCATTGTGAAGCCTGTTCTTGCTTCCAACAAAGGCATGAAGAATTGATTTGCTATTGGAAAAGATTCCCTTCAAATCCCAGGGAGACGAAATTTCAAAATTACTTTACATGCAATTAAACCTAATCAGCTTTGTATAAATTCTTCATGAAATTGGTCACTTTTCTGAATTATTTTATCTCCATATCCAGATGGTTCTCAAAAATATATCAGAAATTTATGACATTAGAAATGTCTAACTCTAATGTCATAATTTTCCACTCTCTCAAAATCTAAGTCTTTATGGTGAATGGAAAGTAGAGACAAGAGTTGGTACTTTCAACCAAGTAAGTGTCACATAGCTTAAATTATGAAATTTAGATCCTATGTATCCAAAATTAACATAGACCTTTTATCTACATATGTGAGATATTTTAAACAACCATTTCATAGTTATAATAATCTCTTAATATCTTAGGGACAAGATATATTTTTTCCCTGAAGAGTTAAATGGGTCTATTTAAATGTGCCTTGATCATTGATCATTGTTGAATTACAATACTTTAGCTATACTTATTGGAGTATCCAAATAAAAATGTCTTGCATTTTCCCAATTGAAAAATATTTCTTTTCTCCATCAGACCTGCTGTGAGGCTCTCACACAGGGTCAAAATAAGTTAATGTTAAAGGTTTTGCCTTATAATGAGCAGGTAGCACACTGGCATTTTGGCATGCATAGAATACACACACACACATACACACACATATATCTATCAGTGACCAGAAAAAGAAAATTTGCAATCCTTTTTTTAATTTTTATTGGTGCATTGTAACCATACATCATATTGAGGTTTAGTGTGATAGAAACTTTCATACACATAGTACGTGGCTTGTTCCCCTCTGGATCGCACCCTGTTCCCCTCCTTTCCCCATTCATATTATTAAAATTGGTATTGATAACTCCATGAATGTACATAGGATTGTTTGAACTGATTCCTTTATTAAGTCTCCTCCCTCCCCAAATCTCTTTCCACTATTCTCTAGCTATCTTTCCTCATTATTTAAAGCCTCTTTTGTTTCCCAGTTTCTTTTTTGTAATCATTCTTAAAACTGAAACTGGGTGGCTTCCTAGTTTCTCAGATATTACTTTCTCATTTCAACAAATGCAAAAATGCAGTTACAGCTAACATCAGGGAAAGGGATTAGTTATTATTCCAACAGGAGACTTCATTAAACAAACAAACCCCAGGCTTTGAGGCAGAGGAGTACTTGGAGATGAGTGTGGAGAGACAAAGATGATACCCAGAGGCCAGCATGCCCTAAGTCTGGCCTCCATGGAGTTCTCTGACAGCAGGTTGATCCCAATGACCCTATGCTCCTGAAGGGCAGAAATTCAATTAGGAACCCTGAGCTTTCAGCTTTCAGGCTCAGAAGAGCAGGGCCTATGTGTCAGTGGTAGCTCCACTGCTGGAGGAAAATCATTCTCCAACAATTGTAAAATAGAGGCTAATAATAGGGCAAGGGAGAGTGAAAAAATACCAGGCCGGGAAGAATTGTCGGAAGGATAAGCTGAGAAAGCAACTCCCTTAAATAAGGTCATAATTTTGCCACAGTTTTTGGTTTTCTCCAGGCTAATTTATAGTCACAATCTAAGTCACATGGAAGCCTTATTCTCTTTGACAAGGTTTTATTTTCAGTGCATTCAAAAGCTCTTCCCTTTCTGCCTGGGTTAGCATATGTGAAAGAAATAATGATTGTTTTAATGATATTAAATAGTAGCTTTGATCTCTTCCCCTCATAAGCTAACCAAAACATGATCTGAATGTATAAAATGATTCATTTGTGAACAAAGCTCCTGCTTCTATTGTAGTATTCCTGTTCACCTACCTGACTCTCCCACCAGGCTTTCAGTTCATTTTGGATTCTGGAACCTGCCACCTCCGCAGTCAAGATAAGTTGAATGAATGGAAAAAGTAAGACACTATATACCTACCACCCTCATTTCTCAGGGGAAAATATTGAAATGTTAAACAGGAGATAACAAAAATGCTAATAGTTAACTTATATTTCATATCTATTCAGCGCAAAGCAGAAGTTCAGGTCATTTCTGCATGACTCCACTGTTGCTTATCTAGTGCACACAGTAAATATGCACAGGAATGTTGTATGCCCATTGGGCACAGGACTGAAGGAAACTCAGGAAGGCGAAGGCTAAGGGGAAGGGAAAGGGGAAGGAGAAGGGGAAGGGGGTTGCATCAAGGACACCTGCCAGTTGGTGGCAGAACTGAGCACTCAGCCCCACTGTAAAGCTCTTGATCCCCAGCTTTTATCAAATATACTTTAAGTCTTACCATAGGCAATGGTTAAACATATAAAATCTTCCTCTGAAGATCCTGATTCAGGTCTGAGATGAGACCCACAGACTGTGAATTCAGATGGTTCCATCTTTAAGGTCAGTTTGGGAAACTATGAGTGAGAATTAATGTTACTGAGACTTTCGTGAACAGATGAGTCCCCTGGGATTTTTTCAGATAGATCTGGGGTGGGGCCTGGGACTATGTATTTTTAACAAGATTTCAGGTGATGCTTGTGAGCTGGTCTATCACCTATACTGGAGCAGGGAGGAAGTGAGCCTGGCTGCTCAGCACATGATGGGGCCCCGTCCCAACCCTAGACGTCTTTGCATAGTTCTGCCACTGCCACCAACACCCCTCCACACATAGCTCAGTTCTTATGCCAGCGTGAGCTTTCCTGCACACCTTTGCCTGAGCATTTTTGAAGTTTCTGGAAACCCTTTCTTATCACTACCAGTTAGTTACCTTGCTACTTCAAATGCCTGCTGATAAGGACCCTGGATACCTACAACACAGATTTTCCCCATGCCAGTCTCATCTCAGCAGTTTCATAAAGCAGCTATTTCCTTGAGCTTCTGTTGCAACAGAGATTTTACATACTTCTCTTGCTATTCACAAGTTTGGGGTGGACAATTAGTATTTTTCCCTAACATTAAAATTTCCAAGTTGAGAGAAAAGTTTCTCTGTGACACTCAGAGACATGGATGTTAAAAGGTGCCAATATTCACCCCACACCAGGAATCTGGGTCATTCAGGATACTGCACCTAGGCTTCCAAAAAATATGTTATCATTTTCAAGCTTGAAAATCCTTAATGTAGCCGGGCATGGTGGTGCATGCTTGTAATCACAGCATTTGGGAGGCTGAGGCTGGAGGATCTGGGTTCGCGGCCAGCCTCAGCTACTTAGTGAGGCACTCCGCAACTTAGTGAGACCCTGTTTCAAAATAAAGAATAAAAAATAGGGCTGGGATTATAGCTCAGGGGTAGAATGCCCCTGAGTTCAATTCCCAGTACCATAAAAAAAAAAAGACTTAATGTGTAAACATGAGCAAACACTAAGCAAATTTTACAATGAAGGACAGACTTTTCAAAAAGACAATCCTGCTTTATAGATGTCTGCTGTAAACCTAGGCTTTGCTGATGCCAAGTAGTTTGACACTTGGTGATATATTAGCTGCTCTGGACCTCGGTTTCTTCTTTGTGAATTGGTGAGATTGGATGTAATACCTAAGGTCACTCAAAATTCTAGAATCCAGTGAGGAAATTGAGTGATCCCTTATGCTTTCACCTGTGCCAATAAATCCTCTATGTCTATTGCATTCTATTAGAGAAGTGGAGGCATTTCAGAGAAAGCAAACATTTATAGAAGTAAACATAGCTGTTTCTATGTTGTGAAACACAAAATATAAAATGCTCAATTAAGAAGGGTGGCGCTATCATAGCCAAGTCAGCATAAAGCAAATCCTTTAGTCCTCCCGGCTGGTGCTTCTGGACTGCCATGCCCCTGTGCTCATGTGGTAGCTTTTTAAAATTCAGATTATGTTTCCAGAGGTCTGGGGAAGGGCTGTCACTCTGCATTTATACCAAGTCTCTGGGTTCCATGGGCTTTGCTGGTGGTGGGCCTGGTTTAGCTAGCAAGACCTAGTAGATCAGTGCTTTTCCACGAGAGTTGCAAAGTAAAATCACTCAGATTGAACATTTGGATGTCCAGGCTACCTACGAAGTAAATAAATTTAGATTTCTGTAATTCTGCTAGATACCTATATTTTTAAAGCTGCCCAAGTACTTTTAATGGGCAGCCAAGTTTGAGCTGTATACTGCTGCCATAGGCCTCATTGTTGCTTTCCAGATCCCTGTAACTTTGGGCTTTGCTTTATTTACAAACACATTTATCACAGTGTTAGTAGAATTCAAAGCAAACATTTCACTCATACTTCTGCCTTACCAGTGCATGAAACTGACAATGTCAGGAGATCAAGCTCTTATCTGACGGGGCTTTTGCAGTCAGCGTCTGGACACTCAGAACATTCTGGTGCCCGTTCTGGTGAAGCTGATCAATTTTATGTACAGTGCCGGTGCCAGCTCCACTTGTGGACACATTTCCAGGTGGCTACAGGTATCTCCACAATTGGCCACCATATCTGCATCTAACAAAGTGTTCCATGGCTGTATGTGTAGAGGATTCAAATTGTCTGCCTCTTTCCATCTCATTTTCTCCTTCATCTTTCTCTTCCATTTATTCATCTACAAACACTGATTGAATGCTCATTCTCTGTCAGCCCTATGCTAGGTGCTTCAGTGAAATCCATACACAGATGAAGTGCTTCTTTTGTACAGTTTTCTTTGAAATTGAAACCTAAAAGTGAAATTGTTTGGCCCAAGTGTATGAGCATGGTCATGGCTGTTAACCCCAAAATGTCTTGTCTGTATTGGGTAAACTTACATTTGCTATTTAAGCCTCCCTTCATTATTATTTACTGTCTTTGTCTTTGATTAATAAACCCTTTATATGCTTTTTAGGAATACAAATCTATGTCTTATTTCTACTAATAGTTATATTTATATTTTATTATATATATTAGTGAATTTTTGAAGGAATAGAAAAGTAATAATATGTATTGGGCAAGGGAGTAACTTGCCTGTGTTATGCATGTACCATGTATTTTCATCTTCAGAAGCTGCCTTATGTGCTTAGAAAGATCTACAAAGTTGCAGAAGGAAAATAATTGGTAGTTTCCACCTAGATGTTAAACCTCTTCCCTCTCCCCAGTATCAACCTGAAGGAACTATGAAGACAAAGAAGAACTAGCTCATGGGAAATATTCTGAGAAACTCCAATGAAAGCCTGCAGAGATATGCATTGTGTGTGTAATGTCCAGCCTGGAGCAGGAGCAGCAGGTGCAGCTGTGGGGGAAGGAGCTGTTGGGATTCTCTTCTTCATTCTTTCCACCTGAGACCACCAGGAAATCTGGGCAGTGGATGTGGGAGGGGAATGATGACATCAATTACACTAAGATTGCCAGTTCCTCATCTCTCCTTCTCCCAGCCCCCATGAGCAATGACTTGGCAGTTGAAGGAGTAGCTCCTCTGAAGGATGCCTTTCCATGAGACATGGACGATGGGCCTGGGCTGAAGAATGGTTTAGTGGGTGGAGTGAGATCAGCGGTGGCTTTCTTGCTCCTGGGACTGTTACTTCAAGCTTTTCTCATTTGCATCCTATCTGCCAGAAGGCTCATGTCTAGGGAAATCTGGCCTTTGTCCCATTCCTATTTTCATTGCTTGAGAAACTAACCAACACCCTCGAGGGAAAATGAGCCTGACATTCCAAAGTAGTGCCAAGAGGAGTGACACTGCTTCAGAAGAGCACGAATTAGAGAAAACCTCTCCACTAAGTGAGACTGTCACAATAAAGTAAAAAGCACTGACAGTAAGAATGTAAAGAGAGAATACGAGGTAGACCTACAGAGGAGAACCACAAGATTAGTTGCCTAATGAAGGAACAAGCAAGTAACAGGCAAGGGAAGATTCAAAGAAACCACCACTGAATGCTTGTTTTGGATAGCTGGACAATGTCATTTGAAAATGAATATTAAACTATTGCCAGTTACCAGTTGTGAGGATAGGAAAAATCCATGAACCTTATTTTACTCAGTTTTCTTATCTGAATAGAAAAAAAATGGGTATGATAATAACATTATCCTTCTTCACTGGACCACTGTAAGGATTACATAAATTAACATATGAAGTACATAGACTAGTACATAGAGTGTTTGCAAGATGCCTGTTATATACTAAATACTCATTCTTGGAAGAATGAGGAGATCTTGGGGGAAATAAAGCTACAAGTTGACTATATTGAGTCTGAGGTTCTAGTTTGGATTATCATAATGTTTATATTTGAAGTTAAATGTAAACTATGCTGAATGATTAAAACCAGTGATTTGGGCATAAATAGCCTCTAATATTGTGAAAACAGATAAGATCTAGGAGTGATATTTATAGGATATAAAAAGATGGAGCAGAGAGAATATTTATGTGCTTTTATTGGTACATTATTGTCTCACATCATAATATAAATCATGTTGACAATGACATACATGCACACAGCACTTGATGCCCTCCCCTCCTCCTCACTTCCCCATCTCCCCCCTTCCCATACAGAGTATTGAGATTGACATTGGTATTTTCACATATTAAACATAGTAGAAATGAATGAACAATCAGAAAAACAATGGAAAATAAACCCTGAAAATCTATTCTTTAATTGAACTATCTTATGTTTCCACTATAATATTCTTAAAAGCTATTTTATAATACTCAATAAAGAACTGTGTAAAATATAAAAGCAAAAGTTTATTCATCAATCCTTAATCCTACTATCCAAGGATTAGATGCCATTTGCTGGATATTTATCTTCTTTTTTTTATACCAGCCTGTTTTGCTTAGTCTACAGTGTAAAGCTCACTATTGACCTTCATTGTATACCTCACTTCTTAAAATGACAATATTACATTCCAAGGACAAAAGTTTATAATATTTGTAACCTTTTTCTTTTTTTTTACAAAAGCATTTTAGATTGTTTCTTTTATTTGCCATTAAGTGACATGGAGGTAAGCATTCTGTAAAATATGCATTATTCTTGATTTATGAAATTCATTCTGTAAAAAGGTTTATTAAATTCCATTCCAATAGTATTTATGGAGATTCCAAGAAATGCTCATAATGTGACAAGAAACTTGTTAAATGCTAAATATGCAGCATCATTGTAAAAATAAAGGGAAAGAAAATTTTCAGAAGGAAGAAGTGATTTACAACCTCAAAAGGAACAGCCGATAAAAATGCCCATAGATTTAGGACGGAATAAAATAAAACAAGTAGTGGGAGCCATATAAGTTGTACTTTAGGATAAGATGACAGATTTCATGGAGCTCAGATGTTGGCTGCAGACAAGAAAGTGTAGAAGTGAGTATAGGTCAACACTACACTGAGTTTATAGATATATGAAGTCGACTAGAAAAATTATAAAATTTTGGATGGTACTAGTAGCAATTTGCATTTGTTTAACCACTTTGGAAAAGTTTGGCATTACCCAGTCACATTGTACATGCACCTATTCTATAACCAATCAATCCTTTACCCAGAGAAAATTATTCTATTCACTCAACAGGAAACATGGACAAGAATGATCCTAGAAGGAACTTCTGGAATAATCCTCAATGGAAACAGCTGTTAGGTTTAGTAGTAGTAGAATGACAGGCAAATCATTTTCCTACAATGAAGTGCCATCCAGCAGTACTATCTTTCAGGTAACAATATCAACAAATCTTAGCATCATAATATTAAATGAATAAAGCAAGATTTATAGGAAGAAACACTATGATTCCTGTTAGGCAATGTTTAAAAGCAAGCAAAAAAAAAGTAAAATTATAAATAACAGCAGAGGGACAGTTATCATATGAGAAAAGACAGTGATTAGCACTTTTGGGGAAAAAGAGGGAGTCATCAATTAAAGTCACAAGGACAGCTCCTAAGTTCAGCACCTTTCATTTTCTAACACAGTAGTTTCTGCATGTAGTGATGATGATGATTGTGGTGATTAAAAATCTTCGTTCAGAATATAATGTGTTACAATAGAAAAAACAAAATATTACAGAGGTAACATTACTTAACATCATTGGTTCTACTATGTACCAGACATTATTAAAAACACTTATGTAGCCCTTGGAAACATTCTTCAAGGAAATATTGCTATTCCTTCTCACTCTATTGTCCAAAAAGCTGAGACATACAGAGATAAGATGACTTGTCCATAGCTAGGAAGTAGCAGAGCTTGGAGGTGAACAGACCCTAGGACTAGTATTCTTAACAAAATGGTGGCAATTACCTCTCAAGGACTAAAAGCTATTTCATTTGTACTTTAGTTTAATCTAATTGTGAGATGTGTATCTTTTTCTTAAAAACTTTATTTACTTATTTATTTATTTCTTTTTATTGGCACGGTGTAATCATACATCTTGATGAAGTTCAGGGTGATAGAAGCATACACGCACACTCTTCAGTTCCTGCCCCACTCCCTCTGCATCCCCACCTTCCTATGCTCAGCACAATGATTGGTTTTGATAAGTTTGTGTATGTACATCACGTACATTGAGGTGTTGCCCTCTTCAAGTCTTCCTCCCCTCTCCCATCTCCCTCAATTAGGTTGCCTCCTTCACTCTACTAAGGTTTCTCCTTAGTCTGAAGTCCCTCCTGTGTCCCAGTTTCTCCCTAGCTTCTTCATATTAGGGGGAAATATTGGACCCTTCATTTTGTGTGACTGACTAATCTCACAGCATAATATTCTCCGATTCCATCCATTTTCCTTCAACTGATGTAGTTTTGTTCTTCTTTATGGCTGAGTAAAATTCCATTGTGTACGTAAATTCCATTGCGTACATATCCCATAGTTTTGTAATCCATTCATCTGTTGATGGACATCTTGGCTGGTTCCACAGTTTGGCAATTATGAATTGTGCAGCTATAAACATAGACACACATGCATCAGTCTGAAAGTTTGGTTTCCATTATTTTGGGTAGATACACAGAAGTATTATTGTTGGACCATATGGTAGATTCATTCCCATTTGTCTGAGGATGCTTCATACTGTTTTCCAAAGAGGTTGCACTAATTTGCAATCCCACCAACAATGTAAGAGTTCCTACTCTCCACACCCTCACCAGCGTTTGTTGTTGTTTAATGATTGCCATTCTAATTGAGATTAGGTGAAATCTCAGGGTAGTTTTGATTTGTATTTCTCTGATTGCTAATGATGTTGAACATTTTTTTATATGTATTGGACATTTGTGTTTCTTCTTTTGTGAAGTGTCCATTTAGATCATGTACCCATTTTTTTTTTTTTTTTTTTGCGATACTGGAGATTGAACTCAGGGGCATTCTACCTCCGAGCTACACCCCCAGCTCTATTTTTTATTCTTTATTTTGAAACCGAGTCTCATTAAGTTGCGGAGTGCCTCACTAGGTAGCTGAGGCTGGCCACGAACCTGGATCCTCTGGTCTCAGCCTCCCGAATGCTGGGATTACAAGCGTGCGCCACCACGCCTGGCTTACATACCCATTTTTGATTGGGTTATTTTATTTTTTCTTTTGGCTTTTCTTTTTTCTTGAGTTCTTTGTATATTCTAGATATTAGAACATTTCCCGATATGTGTGTGTATATTATACATACATGTACATATATGAATTATTATACATATACATATATGATATATAATCATTTGTGTTCATGAATTGGAAGGTCATAATTTATCATGCTAAATGATAAACCTTTGAGAGTGAAAAGATGCTATAAACAATACTCTGGTGAAAAAGGAGCAAATTCGGTCTGTCTTGGGCAAAGCAGGGCACATGGCCATGTCAAATAGCAAGCTTGTGATGCAGCAGCAAAGTCCTTACTGATGAACTTTCTTCCTTGTGGTAATGTTGTTTCTCATGACACATAATTGTGGTGGGCAGGGAATTAGGAACTTTCTGGTTAGTTTGGTTTAAATAATGATTCCCTTTTGTATGCCTTTCCATATTGCTTTGGTTATCTTTATTTTTAGGAGTTTTTAATTTCTGGTGGTACAGTTTCTTTTTTCTTCAATGTTCTACTTTATCCAAATGTACTGTGATTATCTTTAAATTAAAAAGACAAATTTTCTTAAGTTTTATATTGTTTTTATGGATATTATCTTTATAGAAATACAAAGCCATTCTGTTGCATTTATAAAAGGCAAATTAAAAGCAAGATAATTGTAATATCAACGTATAAAATAAGCACTATTAGTAGTTTTACTTGCATTCTTCTCATCTTGCCTAGAAATACTTGTCTTTTTTATATTTCATTTTCTTCTCAAATGTGATCTTTCTGTGCATGAATAGAACTTTATGCACACTCCCTTTGCTATTTGTAGATTTCTATATCTCCTCATCTCCTCATTGAACCCACTTTTGATGATTATATCTTGTATCTTGTTATTGCTTAACTAGTATATGGCAGGCCTGATATTAGTGTTTTGCAATGATACTGGAAAGGGAATATTTTTTGTACTTTTATCTTATGTCTACTTACCTTATGTATGAAATATTTCTACTAGATTTTTTTTTGGGGGGGGGGACTGGAGATTTAACCCTGGGGTGTTCTACCTCTGAGCTACATCTTCAGCTGTATTTTATTTTTTATTTTAAAACACAGTCTCACTAAGTTGCTGAGGGCCTTGCTAAATTGCTGAGGCTGGCCTCAAACCCATGACCTGCCTGTCTCGGCCACCCAAGTACTGGGATTACAGGCCTGCACCACTGTACCTGGTTCTGTTAGATTTAAGTGGGTTTGTCTGTCTTTTGCAGGCTTGTAATCATTCAATATTAAGATAATGCATCTTTTGTTTTCTAGAATTCCATTATTAAGGTTTTCTATTTTTATATAGCTTTATATTGATCTGGCAGTCCAAAACAATATTAAATAAGATAAATCTTTAATATAAAGGTATGTTTTTTTAAATCAGTGTGTGAAGAGTTGCCTATACATTGTCACATATTTTTATTAGCCATGAATAAAAATATGTGCATACTGTTCTTTATGAAAACTCATCAAATGAATGCTTTATTCCCATTAAGCTATTTATATGGTGCATTAAACTAATAGTTCTGCCTGTACAGAAATATCCCTGTATTCACTGGATGAACTTAATCCTATTGCTTAATTACAAGCACTAATAATGTACTTAAGATTTTAATTTAATATTCATTAGTGAAATTGGCCTGGCTTAATTTTTTTATTAAATCTCTATTACATTAGGTATCAGTTTGGATTTTATTTCACAGAATACCTTAAAAAGGTTGTAATTTATTTCCCAAATTTCTGAGCAATTGGTATAACAGCTGTATCAGAGTTTGCTTTATATTTTAAATGAATTTACCAATAAATGAGTCCATTAGGTTCCTTTTCAACAGGATATATTCCCCCTCAGTCTTTGGTACCATTTCTCTTTTCTATAACATAAGGAAGTATTGTACATTGATGTTATTTTTCATACCATTTAAATTTATGGGCATCTTCTGTTTTTTTTAAATGCTTGAGTTTTTTCCCACAAGTTGAATGCATTTACCAGACTATTATATTCTCAGAATTTCAGTAAATTTTTATCGAATATATTACTCATTAAAATTATTTATGTTTGTGATAGAGAACTTACTAAATGTATGCATGAGGCCCTGGGTTCAATCCCTAACCCCTGGTAACACACACAAACACACATATGCACACACACTACATATATAGTGTATGTGCACACATACTATTTATAGTGTGTATATTTATGTGTGTGTTACTAGGGATTGAAATAATAATGTCAGTGTTAAAGAAAACATTATTTTAAAAATTGTAAGGCACACTCTACATATAATACATGTAAATACTGGGAATTGAACCCAGGAGCATTCTGTCTCTGAACTAGATTCCCAGCCCTATTTTATTTTTGAAAAAAGGTACTCCCTAAATTGCTAAGGGTCTCACTAAGACTGACTGAGACTGACCTTGAACCTATGATCTTCCTGTCGCTGCCGCCCAGGTACTGGATTTATAGACATGCACCATCATACCAAGCTCTATATTTTACAACTTGTTAAAAAACATGTTTAATGAGACACACTACATATATAATATATAGAATATATTGACAAGTTGTGTGTGGTGATACACACCTGTAATCTCCATATTTGGGAAGCTAAAACAGAAAGATCACAGTTTGACTCATCTGCAGCAAGTTAGTGAGGCCCTCAGTAACATTTCCAATTTTAAAAAAATTAAATAAATCTGGGGATGTAACTCTGTGTGTGTGTGTGTGTATATATATATATATATATATATATATATATATATATATATAGTGGTTGTTTTATAGTGTGTGTTTATGTGTCTTATAGTTTTTAAAAACTTGTATTCTTTAGCACTGATCTCATTATACTGTGTAATTTTTTATTAAACTGAGTCAAATTCTTAATTTCTTTATCTTTTTTCTGGTAAAAGTATTTCATACTATGATTACTTCTTGAAATTTGAGTGCAATTGTTTATCATTTTAATAAGATGTTACTATGTTCCTAATTTCCTTCTTGACCCAACTAATGTTGGCAAAGAGATTAAAATATACAAGAGGAGAATATAGTTTAAAATTATGTTTTATTTAAGTATATATCAATATTTTATGTCACTGTAAACACAGTGTGATCTAAAGGCACAGAGAACACATATATCTACAGAAAGTAAATAAGCTGATTTTGGAATGTGTACATTTGTATCATGAAAAATAAAGAATATTTTTCAAAATATACTGTGTGCATGTATGTCACTGTCAACATGATTTTCATTATGATGTGAGACTATAATGCATCAATAAATACGTATTTAAAAAAGAAACGAAAAAGGACAGTGTATTAATTCAGATACTAATCTCAAAAATCTATTTAATTATCGTTGTAAATTGTGTCTTTTATATTTTTTTAATTTTACCAAGGAGATATGCTCATGATCACTTATGTCCTCCTGTATTTAAATACTTAAAATGACTTTCTGCATAGCTAAACATTAATTTAATATTCACTTCAAATAGAGCCTTTTAACTTAGTTAATTTTGAATGTAATTTTAACACTATAAACTGTCATCATTAATTCACTTAATACCTTAATCCCATTATATTAATAAAGACAGGATTATTTAATTTTATTCACATTTAAACAATCTACTTTTTCACCATCTAAAATTTTTCTTTCCTTGTTTGGGGTTTTTCTTTATACATTTAAAGTTTATATTCTGCATTTATTATGCCTGTTTTTTCTAAAAAAATCAAAGCCAATAATAACAGCATCGAGTCCTCTTGAAGAACAGATATAACAAAATAATACTTGAAGAAGAAAAGTGTCATTAATATGCAAAGTGTATAGAAGGACATTCACTGACAGATAAGTCTTAAAAACTGTTGGAACAGGCACCTTTTCCAAAAGATTATTCAGAGCTTCTCTTTCATTGGAGCACAACCGATAAAGTGTGATTAAAAATGGGGAGAACCCATATAAAAATTGAAGAATACTCTTTATAAGTAACTAAATGGAAATGCTTTACTACTAGTGTGAATTGTTTATATAGAGTTTAAATCGAGTAATTTTAGATACAAAGATAGAATACAAATTTTGTTTAAACATGCTTTATATTTATTTTTTAGCTTTCTGATTCTATTTTTAAAAATTATTTGAAAAATTATTATTTAAAAAAGTATTGGTGCATTGTAATCATACATCATGATGAAGTTCAGAGTGATAGAAACATACATGCACATAGCACTCCGTGAGCTTCTCCCTGGCTCCCATCCCACTCCCTCCCCTGTTGAGATTGGCGATAATAATTTTGTATATGTACATCATGTCAATTGAAGTGTTTCCTTCATCAAATATTCCTCACCCTACCCCCCATCTCCCTCCCCTAGACACTGTCAATTACTCCATTGGGCTTTCTCCTCCTTTGAATTTCCTTTTGTATGCCAATTTCTCTCTAATTTCCACATATAGGGGAAAAATATGACGCTTCATTTCTTGTGACTGTCTGACATCACTTAGCATAATATTCTCTAGTTCCATCCATTTTCCTGCAAATGACATAATTTTATTCTTCTCTATTGCTGAGTAGAATTCCATTGTGTGATCATCCCAAAATTTTGTGATCCATTCATCTGTTGATGAACACCAAGGCTGGTTCCATAATTTGACTATTGTGAATTGTGCTGCTATAAACATTGATAGACATATATCACTATAATAGTCTGGTTTCAATCCTTTGGGAAGCTTTATGTTTATAAAATAGAGTGACCTAATGAAAATTTAAAGAAGTAAGATATAGGCAGACATAGAGAGAAAAGGATGAAAGGAAAAATAAATGACAAAAGCCCAACAGAATGTTTTGGATATTAAAATACATTTCTGATTCTCAGGTTATTTTAAAACATGCATAGCATTAATTTTTCAATCAGAAGTATTCTGTCTTAAAACTATTTAATCTAAAAATTCAGACACATATATTGAGCAATACTAGCAAACTGTGATTCAGCTCAGGAAAAAAAAAATTATCCATCAGTAAAATCATTTTTTCTGCTAAGCTTTTACTTCAAATATAAATTACTACCTAGTTTGAGCACATTTGTTTATCCTCATCCTCCATTAATCTGCCCTTTCTGTTCTAGAACAATTCTAACATATGGGCATTTTAAAATGCCACGAATATTTAGATGGAAAAGTAAAGGTTTTCATTAATAACTGTTTGTAAGCAACAGAACTTCAATTATGTAAATGCTCTGGCATGAAAGTGCTCTTAAGGTTTTGTATGCATAAATATACGTGTGTGTGTGTGTGTGTGTGTGTGTGTGTGTATTCTTTTTAATAAGGTTCCTTACTCCTGGTCTTTTTGTTCAAGAAAGTAAGGAACACAACATTAACATTGAAATGATCTGGGTTTATTTGAATATTAAATTGTTTGTTGTGTATTTATTCAAATTCACAAATAAGGACAAGTTGAGCTTGAGAATGAAATATTCAATCTAAGTCTCATTATGTCTTCATAAACTGCCAATTTGAGTTAAAACAATTCAGATAAGAGTCTTCATAAAAACAATTTCAATTCTTCTCCTCTAGTAACATTTCTCATTTTCTCTAAAGAATTCTTATAAATGTTTAATCTCAAAGGTCATGAAAAAGTGTTATTGACTCATTTTGAAGATATTTCACTGCTTTTCTTTATACTCCAAAAGGTCTGTTTTTTTTTTTTTTTTCAGTGACACACTTAAAAAAATTACCCAGCAATGTGTCTTATAAAATCACATTTTAAAGCTATTTTTCCTAAACAGAGGAGTTAGTCCAGTCTTGGTAGGTTTTTCTAACATTCCATATCATATTTCATTTTATCCAATTAGGTGTCTTGTTTTAACCTTTTTTTTTCTTTTTACTCATGGGAAATGAAAACTAAAACTGTTTTTACTTCTAATTTTGTGTTGTCTTGTTTAACTGTTTATTTTCTCATAAAACACACGAATATTAACATTCTCTTAAATCTAGTATCCTCATTATCTTAAATTGTATTTTCAAGACAAAATATGCACAGTTAATTTAATTGAGATTCCTATTTCCACTTACTCATGTCATGGATTCATCAGGCTGACTGGTGGGTGTTGTCACAGACTGGTGCATGGACCAGTGTCCTCTGCCTTCCAGCTATTTCAATTCCAATTTCCAACATCCTTACTTTTCAGAATGCAGTGTGAAAGACAATGAATGTCCCTTTACAAACAAAGCCAGGAAAGACTGCTCACTTCCAACATTTTTTAACTTAAAAATATAAGCAAATTAAATATTCTACTAGATAAATATTCATGTTTGCAGGCAAGTTAGCTATTCTTATAAAATCAATCAAGTTAGCTATTCTTAGAAAATCAAACTTTTTATAATAGGAATTTTCTATCAAGAATTTGTATTGATGTAGAGTAATTGTGCATTTGCATTATCCTGTACATGTATACAATGTGTAGACTAAATCAAGGTAATTGACATTTACATCTTCTTAAACATTGATTTATTTATGTTGCAAAACTTCTCTCTTTATAAAATACATGATCGATTGTTATGAACCGCAGTCACTCCACTGTGCTGTATTCCCTCTCTGTAACCATATTTTGATGTCTGTTATTCAACTTCCCTCTATTCTTGGTGTGAATTATCAATGGTCACACAATTTGCTTCTCATCAGCTTTTATTATGAATTCCCCCGTTTTTCTTTTAGAAAGACTTCTCATTAAAAAGCAAATTAATAATTAAATCAAAATAAGATTACAGAATGACTGTAACATTAATACAAAACCAGAAATTATGTTTGCTTCTGGAAGAAAATCTGTGTTTGCTTCAGAAAGAACACAGTCCACTTATGCATACAAGATAGATACTATTTTTAATCCATCAGAATGGCAGAAAACAAAGAGTTTGATCACACATCATTGATGAGCAGGTAAGATAAGAAAATAATTATGAAGTATGTGGAAGTGTAAATTACAGTAGAGAGCAATCTGTTCCTAAATTGGAAATATACCTATTCTGTGACCAGCAATTCTTTTCTAAGATTGCATCTTACAAATATCCTCATACCATAGAAAAATCATTCTCTAATATGATTTTTTATCACTGCATTGAAACAGGAAAATATCAGAAAGATTACTCCTCTAGCAGAAGACTCATTGAATATATTATGGGACCTTTATACACAATATATCCATGTGTCTTAAAAATAAAATGTTATGGCTTGGGTTTCATATGTTGAATGTCTGGTCCCCAGAGCAGCAATGTTCAGAGGTGGGGCACAGCTGAAGGAGGTGGGTCACTGTGGATGTCGTCTTGATGCCTATATCTGTCGCTGGCCTCTTCTTGTCTTTTCTCATTTTGCTTTTGGACACAATGAGGTGAAGACAGAATTTCTCTGCCATGTCCGGTCATCAAAGGGTTTTTGCTTTGGAGCTGACTGACCCTGGCCTGAACCTCTGAATCTGTAAACCCAATAAACCTTTCCTCTCTGAGGAGTTCCTGTCAGATGTTTGGGTCACAGTAATGAAAAGCTGACTAAAGCAAGACCAAGAAATATTTTTACTAACCAATCTGGACCATTCTCTAGGATATATTTTACCAAAGAAAAATATTTATATAGGATATATTTTATAAATAGGATAAATATTTTATAAATATAGGATATATTTTATCAAAGAAAAATATTTATATTTAAGTATAAATATAAATATTTGGGTAAAAAGAGAGGTACTTGTTTGTATATTCAAATAATCCTTTATAAGAATTATATATGTAGAAATATTTATGAGAAACCATGGCTTATAGGATAAGAAAATAGGTGGCTGGAAATCAGGATGTGAGACAGTTAATTTGCTATATGCTCTCAAACTCCCCCTCATAAGTTAATAAAATTGACCTCGGATGTAACTCAGTGGAAGAGTGCTTGCCTAGCATGCTTGAGAACCAGGATTCAATCCCCAGTACCACACATACTCACACACACAAAAAAGTTAAAAAGATTAATAGTGAACTCTGTACCATGTGCATTTATATTGTGTTGGCTTCTAAGTATGTTAAGAAGTGGTAGAAATATTAACCATCGCAAAGGAATTGATCCACTATTCTATTTTAGAGAATCTAGAAACCTAGACTGATAGAGCTGTAAGAATGGAACTTTATTTAAAATGAAATAATATATTCCTAGTCTCTTTGCCTCAGGATGGTATCATCTTTCTAGCATCTCAACTAAGTGTTGGTTCAGGCTGAGCTGGGGTATCTAAAGATGCTATAAGGTGATTTGCTTCACAAATTATCTGCACCAAGCCCCTTTCTGGTATGTGCTAAGATAAATATTTTGGAGCCTACACATACATCTGAGCCAGTGGGCCCAG
The DNA here is from genome assembly GCA_004027655.1 of Graphiurus murinus. Taxonomy (NCBI): domain Eukaryota; kingdom Metazoa; phylum Chordata; class Mammalia; order Rodentia; family Gliridae; genus Graphiurus; species Graphiurus murinus. The sequence goes on along the minus strand of PVLC010001218.1, from coordinate 91,060 downwards.
GAGAGGGGCCCCATGTCTGCATTATACAGAAGATCCTACATTTATTCTCTCTCTCTCTCTCTCTCTCTCTCTCTCTCTCTCTCTCTCTCTCTCTCTCTCTCTCTCTTTGGTGGTGGTGGTGGTGGTAGGGATTAAACCTAGGGCCTTGCAGATGCTAAACAAGTAGTCTTCTATTGAGCCACATCCCTAGTGCCTTAAGATTATTTTTAAACAAAAGTTCTAGAAACTCTGGAACAAAGACTGGAAAATAGAGGGGAAAAATATATTCCCTGGCTCACATCTGTCAAGTGTTTTCACAAATGTCCATGTGCTTTTGTTCCCCTGACCATGCAACAAGGTGAACATCCTAAACCCCACGGGAAGACAAGAAAACAGAGTCTTCCTGTGATTAAGTGACTAGTGACAGATGACAGAGCTCTAGTGAACACAAGTCATAATTTTACTTACCGAATTATTCTTTTCCATGATGACAAGAAAGGCCTTACTGTAAATGGAAAGAAAAGAGCTAGTGTAGTTTTGAAGTTGCAACCTTGCTTCACAGTAGAGGCCTGTGCATTACCCTATTGGTCTTTACCAGGAGTCACTGGAGATGAAGTATTTAGCTAACAAAAGATTTCCTTCACAGTATCCTTATGCATTGCTTTGATTTACCCCTCAGAAAACCCTACTCAAATTAACTTAGATAATGAACAATTATCGCACACATATTTTTAATGGCCTTTTAGTACTTTTTAATAGGAAAGAAAAATACAAGCAATAATATGTACCTTATATATGGCAAGGGACAAACTAGGTGTGTTAGTCAGCTTTTTTTGCCTTTGTGACCAAAATATCTGGCACACATAACTTGGAGGAAGAAGGGTTTATTTTAGGGTTCATGATCTCAGAGGTTTAGTGCATAGTCGGCAAGCTCCAAATCAGAAACCATGATGGCAAGGGATGCTGGAGGCATGCCACTCAACTCAATGAGGTGGGGAGCAGAGAGGGAGACAGGAAGTAGTCAAGGACAGATAGGCACTCCCAGGGAGCAGCCCCTCCAACCATTTCCCTTATCCTAACCTGGTGACTTTTTCTAACCCATGAGCTTTTCAGAGTTCAAAGCATAACACTAGGACACCTGATGGATATGCAAATTAATGTTATGAATTAATAAAAAAAAGCAGATGCCTTCAAAATAAAAATTTCAGACTCTAGGTGTGGTGTCACATATGTGTAATCCCAGTATTTGAAAGGCTGAGACAAGATGAACACAGGTACAAGGCCAGACCCAGTAATTTCTCATGGCCCTCAGAAACTTACTGAAAGCCTGTTTAAAAAAAAAAAAAAAAAAAAAAAGATAAAACAGGCCTGAGGTGTAGCTCAGAAGTAAAATGCCCCTGGGTTCAGTCCCCAGTACCAACACAAACAATATTTCAGGTACTGTCTAATAAATAGTTTTATACATATATAAGTACACCAATTTATAAGTAGTTTCTGGATGTAAAATGGGTTCAGAAAAATTTCAGTTAAATATTGGAACAATAGCTGATACTAGGGAGATGGAAATATACTTAGTGTCTGACTTATGTTAGATACATTGGATATGCTTCTGCTAGGTAGACATGGTTTGAATCTTCACTCAGCCAGCCACTAAAGCTAGTCACAGAACTATGTTAAGCTTCAATTTCTTACCTATAAAATAAAGATTGTATGTAACACCTACATCACTGTATTATTATATGAGGGGAAATCCAGAGATTTCTTATGAAGCTGTCCATTCACAGTGATATTGTGTACTTTAGTTAACATTCCTTCCCCAGTAATAGTAGGGAGTTTGCCAGCTCCATTAGGCCAATTCTAAGATTGCACGTCTATATATTTTGATGGCATTTCCCTCTGTCATTGGTCTGGTGAAGTAATTTAAGGAAGTCCCATATTTTACTTGAGTTGAATTCAGTGATCTGTTGTTGTTGTTGTTTGTTAATTAGGACCTTACAATTTGAGTGATCAAAATTCCCCATTATAAACTTTTACATGAAAGTATTCTCCTAGTAGAAATTTAAATAAATCTTGCAACAGAATTGTGTTTCTCACAAATCATTTTAGGGAGAGTACGATATAAGCAGAAGGACCTACTGATGTATTTGACTTGCCCCAAACATTCTCAGTTTACACCTTTGCATTCACTGCATTTTTTTTTATTTTTTTTTATTTTTTTTATTTTTTGCAGTACTGGGGATTGAACTCAGGGGCATTCTACCTCCAAACTACACCCCCATTCCAAATTTTTATTCTTTATTTTTAAACAAGATCTCTCTAAGTTGCATAGGGCCTCACTAAGTAACTGAGGCTGGCTGGGAACTCAGATCCTCCTGTCTCAGCCTCCCAAGTACTGGGATTACAAGCATTCGCAACCACGCCCGGGGTCTATATGCACTGCATTTTTAATAATGCCTTTTCAATTGCAAAAGTATGTAATTTGAACAAAGCATATAAGCCATCTAATGACAGAATTGATCTCTTAGGACTTAGAGGTCAGTTAGTATTAGGAATTTGGGGAAAAGAAAGTTATCTCTTCAGCAGAAGTCTAGAAAATTAACTGATTTTGCAACCAGGTTGTAATTCATCAAAACAGAGAACTCAAACAGGGGTAGAAAAGCCCTGAAGGGAAGGGACATGATAGGTAGATGGAACTATGGACTCATGTCATATGGGGACAGGTTTGATGTGGCCAGGGCTATTGATTCAGGTCTGGGGAAGATGGGTTGGGAATGGGGGTAAAGCTGTGGTAGTTATGGGGGGAGGGCTGGCTTCTGGGTTATACATACACCTTTGGAGAATCAAAATTTTGAATACTGTGGGTATCCATGTAATTAGTAAATGAAGTCAAATGAAGTAATTTTTTTGGGGGGGGGATTCATGGTGTTAAAGATTGTCCTTCCCAAAGCACTTTGACATACTGAGATCTACATTTGAGTTTGTTTGGCAGCTTTGTTTATCTCACTGACTCAGTAATTCAGCGCATCCCATTGGTCAAACTTGAAAGCACCATTTATGATGCTTGGGTTGGGGATGAACTGCAGTTCTGTGAAGTTTTTTCAGAATCTTTCTCTGTCTGAGAAAGAATATATACCATTTTGTATCATCTTGCCATGAAGGAGTGCCCAGAATAGGAAAGAGCACAAAGTACTTGCAATAGGTTATATAAAACCTGGAAAATCCTTTGAAAGCAAATAGTCTAAAAATATCCCTCCAACATCAGTGAAGAATCTACAGGCAAAATTTAAGTCAGGCACCTGGCTGTGGTGCTGAAGACTTCACTGCATGTTCACTCTTGGAGCTTGGGGCTATAGTTTGGGTGTTGAATGTCCCCTTGAAGTTCCATGGGCTTGGCCCTAGGGTGGTACCATTCAGAGGTTCTGGAACCTTTAGAAAGTGGGGTCTAGTGGGAAGTCTTTTAGGTCAGTGTGGGAGTGCTGTCAAACAGGATTATGGGAATCTTAACTCCCTTTCTCCTCCTCTTTTTTTCTTCCTGGCCATAAAGTGACCAGTTTGCTCTGCCACAGGCTCCCCTATCACTCCCAATAGAGGGTCAAAGCAATGAGTCTACCGATTTTGGACTGAAATCTTTAAAACTGTGACCCCAAATAAACCTTTTCTTTTTTATAAATTAATGATCTCAGATATTTCTTCACACTGTTAGAAGACTGACAACCACATGGCCAAATTGGAGTCAATGAAGCATGAGTAGGAGTGCTATGTGTAATTGCAGAGCATCTTCCACATAAAAGCTCTTTATTTTAGAATCTCTTTGCTTTCCTCCTTCCTTTTGGTGAAGCATAGAAATGACCACACCCTCTCTCCTAGTCATGAAAATGAGGACAGATGACACCTGTCATGGTTTGGATAAAGACTGTCCCCTGAAGAGTGCATGTATTAATGTTTAGAGTTGATAATAATTAAGTCATGAGGACTGTAATCTCATCAGTGGATGGATCCATTGTAATAGATTTATTTGGTGGTAATCTGGGCAGGTGGGTTGTGGCTGGAGGAGGTGAGTTCCTGGAGGTGTGGCCTTAGGGACTGTGCTTCTGTCCTTGAATTCCCTTCTTTGTTTGCTCTCTCTTGCTTCTGGCCTCTATGATGTGGGAAAAGAACACTTGTTCCCTCCCTCTCTTTGCTTCCCACCACCATGACAGAGCTCCTAAACCTAATACTTGAGAGGCTGAAATAGGAAGATCACAGGTTTGTGGCCTGCTTCAGCAACTTCATTAGGCCCTCTGTGACTTAGTGAGACCCTATTACAAAATAAAAAATAAAATAGTGCTGGGGGTGTAGAATGCCTGGGGTTTAACCCCCGGTACCCCCCTCACACACATAAAAAATTGGAAAAAAAAGTGTATGCTCATTCATCAAGATCATAAATCCAAATGTTGCTATTTATAAATGACATAAACTTTTATCTTCATTTAAAATAATTCTAGTTAGAGGTCTCTTTATTAATTCAGTTAAACGTGAACTTACCTAATGCATAATGTTGCTAGGTGTTTATAGATCTTCTATAAAAATTCATGAAATATTCAGGTTGTGACCAAGTTGCTCTTTAAATTCTCATTCAGTTCGCCTCATTTTTACCTCTCTCTGTCGTAACAATTTTCATCAATAGTACTGCCAAAGTTGAGTTCTTCTTCTAGCACATACAAAAAAAAAAAAAAATGAATCTAGGAAAAGCATTAGAATTGCCCCATGTGAATTCTCACATTTCTAAGCCAATACATTTAAAAGATTAAATGAAAATATCCTATCTACTGTTATCACACTTTGCTGTCTTCACCAATGTGCAGTGAGAATAAGAGATGGCAGCTTTTCAATGTATTGCTGAGATTCCTCTGGCTTAGAGTGTTCCTGTCATTTCTGTTTCCTACCACCCTTCTGTGATAAAGCGAGCAATAATACTCCAAAATGCCACTAGCATTCAATGTTGGATATGCTGCCCTCCACAATTAGCATATTTTTTTCTGACGGACTAAGTGTTTAGAATATAGTGATTTATGGGTCCTCTAAATATATAGACAGTTGCCTGAATAAAAGAAGGATATGTAGGAAGCTGACTTTGTGTACTAATAAATGCCAAAAGGTCCACTAGGTTAAAGAAATTATGTATAGAGGATTCCGGCTATAAATTTCTGTTGCATTTTCTGAGTTGAATTGCTTATATGTCTGTATAAATTGCTAAGCAGAAAATAGGCTAGGAGCATTAAAACTTTAGTTAACTCTATTTCCTCTGGTCTATATAATTTTAGACTTATTTAGGACAATAGCCCATTTGTTTTATAAATCACAGTGTTCATTGCAATATCTTTCAAGCTGAAAGCACTAAATCACTTTATATTACTGAGCTCTGGAAGAATGCAGCATTATAACTTGGCTGGCAGAACATGTATCAGTGTGATATTGATCTAACCAAGCAAAAAGAAAAACCATGCTGAATGGACTCCAAACTGCAAGGAGTGTTATCTGCAGGTTACAGTGTTTGTTCAAATCCTGTATGGCTTAGGATGAGGCCGTCTTTCTTTTTACTTTTTTTCGTAGAGTTTATATCATGTTTAGTGACAGTTATGAACATTTCTTTAATCTGTGAGATTAAGAATGTTGTTAGTGAGGAATGTCTGGAGGTAATTTGGCATCATGAGTAGCTTGCTTTTCTGTAAAGAATGGGTTACATGGAATGCAGGTGAAATGCTCTCACTTCTTAAGTAGAGTTTGTCTCTAGTTCCAAATCTGTTTCAAGAAATTCTGCTGGATTCTTTGGATATTCAGAGTATCAACACTAAGAACATGTACATAGTATGTGGTTGGCATAAATGGAGTTTTCCTAGATGACCCCTAAAAAAATGAAAAAAAATAAATAAGTAACTCTGAGACAGGAGTCTTAACCTGGATTATACTGGGGTTAGGATTTTGTGTGATTCTGACCCTTCATCTCACTTCCCAAGAGCCAGGAGACAGGTCCATCTTCTTATTTGCCTGGGGTGTAGAAAGGAGACCTCTGGGAGAAAAACCACGACTCTGTACTGTTGGCATTCAGCCTCACTCCATGTAATGAATTGACCTAGATGCCTGGACATAAGGGAGGAAGACATAATGGAGAGGGCAAGGAAAGATACTGCAAAAGGAAAATGATAAACCAAAGTGAGGAGAAAATACAGTAAGCATGTAAAGAATGTGCCATGCTAAGGGAAAGGGAAACTATGTTTGAACTTGGTTCATTCAGTCCCTTAGAAGTGCACGAGGAATGTGGAAGAGTAAGCCAGAATAATTGTCACTAACAACATGACCAAGTAGGCTCTTAGACTCACTCCTGCTGCTAGGTGTAGAACTCAAAGAGCAGCTCATGCTTGGTATGCAGACCTCTGCTGGTGACATAGATGCAGGCACCTGGCCAGTTTTCATAGTTTGTATGAGAGGAATAAGCGAATATTCATCAATAAACTAAGCACCCTTATAGGATACACTATATATTCTGTGGTAGTTTATATTTGGAACTGTTTGTAGCAGGTATTTTGTGGGGTTAGAGATTCTTCCTTGTTACTCAGTCTTTGCCTTTTTATACCTCTATGCTATTTCTAAATTATACCCACACACAAATCCTGGTGCAGTGAATAGATTGGGCATGCTATTCAGAGTTTCCTTTGTCTTTAGTTGCTTCTCTGAGCTCAGGTCCTACTCAAGGACACTAGCTATTTCTCCAGCATGCAGACAGATGTCACCACTGCAGACACAAAGACCCAACAGGAAGCTCAAATAGAACATTTCCTTTTGGGTTGAGCATGAAGGGGGCTTTTTCCTCTTTCATGTCACACCCTGCTTGGCATGTTCTCAACCTTTTAAGGAACAGATGCAGGAGCATATTTATAAAGCGGGCGATGATGAGCAGACACCCACGAATCCCAAGATGGCCCACCCTCCTCTATAGGCAGGCAGGCAGGCAAAGCTCAGTCGCTCATGCATTAGCTTGAGCAGATAATGGGCAGACACAGGAGGAACAAGTCAAGATGAAGACTGACTATGGACCTGAGTCCTATTTAGAGAGTGAGACATCCACATCCTGGGCTGGTGAATCTCTTGTCTGTTGTGATTCTTCATACATGACTGGGTGCACAGAGTTAGGGGAAAGCAACAGAGCCTCTAAACTTGTAGTTGCCTCAAAAACCCGGCCAACATTTTCTTTTTAGTTAATTGCCATATTTTATTTAAATTCATGTTTTATTAAAACCATAAGCAAAATATACAGAATATCTATTTTTAAAATTAAAAAGCTCAAATCTTTGTTGCAAACTGACCTTGACCACTGTGACTCTTCCTGATTCATAAGTTACTTTGACTGTCATTGGTCACCTCATAGTAGGTTATGAGAGGTATCTTCACTCACAATCTTGCTTCTGCCAAGTGTTACCTTAACAATGGCTCTGAGTCTCAGCTTGAATTTCCACATGCTGCAGTTGAATGAGTTACTGATACCAGTCCTTTCCTTCCTTGTGGTATAGTTAAGCAGGACCTATATAGTTAAGCGAGACCTTGCCCTATATTCAGAGTGGGTAGAATACTTCCACATCTTTTGACCTGGGGCTCATACATGTAGCTTGCTTTGGTTGATGGGAAGTTCATAGATCATTAAAAAGAGAGGTTTGAAACACATTCCTGAGTTGGGGATCACTTTGTCAGCTTCTATCAATAGGATGAGGATAATAATACTTTAGGTAGCTGTTATACCTTTGGAGCACTGAGACCCCAAAATGTGACCCATAAGTGAAGGACAGCTGAAACCCAACCAGCCCATAGTTCCATATGGAGGGAAAATATTTTGTGCATTACTGAAATATCAAACTCATTTCTGACATGTTATTGTGGTAATATTCAACTGATCCACACATTTATCAATACGCACCAGCAATTAAACACACACACACAAAACTATACCATCACCATATAGTTACTGTGTAAATAACAGACGTGCACCATGACCAATGACCAATCACATCATTTCTTTCAAGTTTGTCATTTTCACAGTGACCATCAACTGGCCAGTTGATGTACCAGTACATGTAACAGTCCAAAAGCAGACAGCAACGTGTAGCTGTGCTTCCTCCTTCTCTCCAGATGATACACCTGTTTTAAAAATGGATAACATGGAAAGGGGACTGATCAATCAAGATGAAAGGGCAACAAATAAATGAAAAGTAATCTCAAAGTGAGATTTGAACTGAATGCAAATGAAGTTGTGTGAGCAGTAGCTGACCATGGGGATGTCGACACTCCTTTGAGAGACTCCATGCTTCTGCTAGAGGAATGTAGTGAAGGAAAGTTATTGACATAAATATGGAAAAAAGTTGTGATGAAAATGTTCCAGAGGAAGCCATGCCAGCGAAAACTCTTCACAGGAAGGAAACCCTCAGGCATATCACATGCCTCTAAGAACTCAAAGAATAAGATGTTGGAAATGCACTCAAACTTAAAAAGGAGGATGAAAATTTTCTAAAACAGAAAAACCATTAGTTCATACTGTAGAATATTATTTTTATTTCTCTGTATATATAATGGTAAGGGCATTTTCAAGTTTGTTAAAGGTTTTGAAGGTAGTGGAACAACAATATTGTGTCTTATTCATTATTAAGATCCCTTTTCAGAATCTCAAGCCTGCATTAATCATTTTTTACAAACCTCACAGTATGGTGTAAAGCAACACCTGCCTGGATGGGTAGTTAGATAGATAGACAGATACAGATACACAGATGGATGATAGGTAATGTTATATTGTCTATAATTCAAACCGCCTACTTGATATGGTAAAACACAAATCCCTATTATTTATTGCTGCCTCAAATCGGATAAAGGGAGGATGCCAGTAGTATGTACTTGACACATGAACAGTCTTCTGAGGGAGGATCCTATCTCTGGATTCCAACGAGGTGAGCAGAATCCTGCCCTAGAACATTCTCACATCTGCAAAGTGCTTCATGGTGTGCTTACAAGAACGGATTCTATAACATACTGAGGGGCTACCAGGGTAGTCTTCAGTAGTAATTCAGTTCATCTGGTGGGTAACTGTGGTTTAAACTGTGTTGTTTAGAGATTGATGTTATTTGACTAAACTTTGTAGGATAAATTCATGCATATTGAAACAAGGCAAGGTTAGAACTGACTGTGTGTGTGTGCGTGTGTGTGTGTGTATGCATAAACGCATATGCATGTTTAGGTGCTTAAATTATGAATTTCTTTTTCTTTTACTTTTTTTTAGGGGGGGGTCTAGGGGACTAGGGATTGAACCCTAGTCCCCTAGACCCCCCTCTGAGCTACACACCCAGACCTTTTCTTTATTTTATTTATTTATTTATTTATTTCTACCTCTGAGCTACACACCCAGACCTTTTCTTTATTTTATTTATTTATTTATTTATTTATTTATTTATTTATTGAGACAGAGTGTCACTAGTTTCCTGAGGCTGGCCTCGAACCTTCAATCTTCCTGTCTTAGCCTCCTTGCCTCCTGAGTACTAGGATTTATAGGCATGCAGCACCATACCCAGCTTAAACCATGGATTTCTAAGACTTCTTTGTTCCTCTTCATATAGCAGGGATGCTTTCTATTTGCTGGGTGTAATCACTTGAAAAATTTGTAATTAATCTCTTAGAATCTATAATCCCTATTTGGCAATCACAGGCCTTCCAACTTTCCCCATTCTTGTTCTGTCTGATACCCCAAGACAGTTGAGTGCTGCCTGGGCACCATGCCTGAGCTTCCTGCTGCTGCTGCCTTCCTCCCCTTTCCCTGTACTAGCTCTCCTTGCTGTTGCTCTTAGTGCTGTCTAAGGGACCTTTGAACCTCCAGGGAGGAGGTGACCAGCTCTGCTTCTGCCCTTCCCTCAGACATCAGTTCCCTTTCTGCAGATCTCTAGAGTCCCAAGGCTGTCGCCTCTGCTGTCTGAACGTCTTAATGCTATTTAATCAGTTTGCCACACCTCATAGTGGGTTAAGAATGCTCACTGCGAATATAAAAGTGTTCCCAAGTCATGTGGATTATAAAATGTGTCTCCCAAAGTTGAATCATCATTTAAATTACAAAAGATATTCATTAAAAAACAAAATCCTCTTGTAATGAAAGAAAACATTATTTGCATTTTAGAGTGGGCACATGGTCCCAAATTCTTGCTTTATCTAAACGAGAAATAAAATTAAAGCCTGTGAGCTGATTAGAAGTAAATGGCTTGAATATGTATTGTCATGACAGTATTCACTTATGACAGCTCCGGTTTATCTTATTCAATATCTTTTAGACATTTATTATCCACAGTCAATGCAGAAACCACTGGGCAGCTTCTAAATGCCAGGGGTTTAAATGCCTGTCAAAAATGAATTGGAACCTTATTTTTATAAGGACACTTTGTAATGTAAAAGGGCAAAATACCATACTCTCCCAGGAAATATGTGGTGAGGAGGCTAAACCAATATTTTTCTTTTTAAGATAGATAACATCTTTCTTCATCAAGAGAGTCATGGATGTCTCCTCCAAACTACCTTTCAGACATTTAATAAGAGGCAACCTATCCCAGAGAGTAAAAGGCAAATACCAGCTGCCTCTTGAGAGAGGGGGAAAGAAAGGCCAAGGAAGACCTCCTGCTGCCAGCTCTTGAAGGGCCTGCTGTTACCCTCACCCCCAAAAGGCAGTCTGTCCAGGAGCATTTACAGAGTCTGCAGCAAGAGCAGCCCACTCTCACTCCTCAGTCCCCAGGCTGGAGTCTCTCTGATACTCCCCTCTAGACAATGGCTGTAATCTATGCAATGAGCAGGGTGCCTGGTAAAAACAGAAACCTCAGCTTGGGATAAACTTCAGGGCTAGTGGGTGAACCCCTGAGCCTCAGGACATACAGAATACAAAACCTAGGGAAGCAGAAAAGCCACAACCAGACTCTGCAGTGGCCCCTGGAAGACCTAAGAAGGGGGAGACAGAATACCAGCCAATAGGAGGTTTACTTGAGGCTTCAGGAGGAGGGGAGCAGTCCCAGGATGAGGGGTTCTAGGTTCCAGGATGATTTATGAAGCCAGGACCTGCTTTAGCACCTTTTATTGGGTCAGTGTAGTCTGTCCCAAGTTCCCAAAGGTGTTTCAAAGGTAGTTAAGTTAATTTAAGCAAGTGCCCTAGTTGGCATCTGCTAATGATCCTGGCTTCTTTTTGTGGCCACTGTGAACTCAGTGAGACATTAACAAGTCCTTAAAAAAAGTTTAATTGAATTTAGCTATAGTAAGTAACCAAACCAGCCTTCTGAAAAGAATATTAGAAGAAGGTGAAGGTCACTCATAAAAGGCCCAAGAAATGTAAATTTTTACTGCAAAAGAAAGGAGAGTGTGCTGTGAATAAATAATACAGAGAAGTCAGTCCAAAAGTGAGCCCTGCTGGTGATCAACCCATCACTCCCCGGCCTTAGACCTGTGAGATCACTTGGGAAAGAGGCAGAGGGGACTGGCTAGAGCCCATTCCCTCACCTGACAAATGACTTCCTTTTCACTGCCTGTGCCTCACCCTCCCCTCTAGACACAGAACAATTAATTGTCTAAAATGTTTCTAAAGGACTTAATGCAAGACTGACATTGACAGTTGCTGTCACAGTTCCTAGATGGTGACCGGTGGTCGTCATGGCGTCAGTTTTGATGTTGCTGCTGCCTGTTTGTGAGTCTCATTTATTCTTAGCTCAGATATTCATCTCACTGTCTGGCTTATGTGCTTCTTTTCTCCTTAAGTGAGAATCAGGATCTCTACCAAATTGAAGAAGTGCATTGGCCTAGTAAGCAAACAGTAAAATTAAAAGGCCAAGCCTGGTATAGTGGTACATGCCTTTAACCCCAGTACTTGGGGTGGCTGAGACAGTAGGATCACAGGATTGAGGACAGCCTCGGCAGTATAGCGAGACCCTCAGCAACTTACTGACACCCCATTTCAAAATAAAATAGTGCTAGGTGTGTAGCTCAGAGGTAGACCACTTGCCCAGCACTTGTGAGGCCATGGATTCAGTCATAGCACTGCAAAAACAAACAAATAAATAAGTGAATGAATGAATAAAGGAAATGTAAAAATGTCCATTGCTGTGTTGAGCTGCAGCATAATCTTTTATTTTTCTTTGTTTTGCCTTTTTCAGAAATACCAAATAGAAGAGTTTTACAGCAACTCAAACCCAGAGCATAAGTAAACAAATATAAGTATAATACAAAATGCTTTCTTTAAAACATTAGAGGAAAATATAACTATTTCAAAATCCAATTTTTTTTGTATTTTCCATTGATTTTATTGGTATCAATGGGCAAATGTCCTAGTCAGTTTGGCCTGTTCTAACAGAATACCATAGATTGAATGACTTATACACAGCGAAATCTCTTAAAGTTCTGGCAGTTGAAAGTCTGAGATCAGGGTGCCAACATAGTTGGGTTCTGGTAGGGGCCATGTTCTGTGTTGCAGATGACCACCTTCTGGTAGTACCTTCACATGGCAGAAAGATAGAGGTCTAGCTCTCTTCCTCTTTGTGCAAAGATATAATCCCATCAAAGCGGGATGACCTCGTGACCTAATTACCTCCTAGCAGGGTTTTTGTTCTGCAATGTCGCCCCAAAAGCTCATATGTTGAAAGCATGGTCCCCAGTACACAGGGTTCAGAGGTAGGGCTTTTAGGCAATGATTAGATCCTGAAGGTTGCACTTCATCAGTGGATTAATCCATTTGATGGATTAATAATTTTAATGGATTTCCTGGGGTGGTAACTGTGAGGAAGTAGGGTATGCCTAGAGAAAATAAGTCTCTGGGATGTTGTCCTGGAAGGATTTATTTTCACCCACCCACACACACACACACTTCTTGGTTGCCATGAGTTGAGTACCTTTCCTCTGTCATGCCATGGGGTCAGCCTTGGAATTGGCCAAAACTATGAGCCATGTAAATATTTCCTCCTCTAAGTTGTTCTTGTCAGGTATTTTGGCCACAGTCATGAAAAGCTGGCTAATATACCTTCAAAAGTTCCATCCACTAATACAATCTTATGGAGGGTATTATTATTTCAACATATGAATTGGAGGGAAGCACAAAAATACAGTTCCTAACAGCAAGGAATTGAGAGTAGGAATTTATATGAATCAAAGCACTATCAATGATAAGTCATCATATAGTGCTATTTTCACATAGACACTTGCAAATAATCTCCTTTGCTTAATTTAGCATTTAGAAAAGTGTATATCTAACTACAGAAACAGGATTATGCTGCATTAAAAATAACCCCAGTGTATCTCTATGCCATTCAACAAGTGCTTGTTCTTTGAAAGTCACCAAGGATGTGCAAAAAGGTTTTAAGATGATGCCTGCTCTGAAGGGGAGAGGGATGGGAGAAAGTAAAGTAGCTAACAGTAAATACTATATCTAACAGTTTACAAATATGAAATCACTTAATCCTAAGCAAAAGAATGCAAAGCATAGACAACATATGTAATTGTCCCAATTTGAGAGATACAGGTTAGAGAATATAAGTGATAAAACTATCCAATAAATAGCATCATCAGAAATGTTAATAATAAACAATTTAATAAACATTAAAACTCCTACCATTTATGAGGCACACACCAAGTGTCAAAAATTGAGCTAAGCACCTTATTTCTACTTGACCCTTATAGTATTCCTAGAAATCAGCGATAGCTATTTTAATTTTATGGGGGGAGGGGTGAAGGTTATTGAGAGTAGTGCTTCTCATAATGTAATCCACATACGAATTAAGTAGTGATATTGTTAAAAGGCAACTTCAGGTTCAGTAGGTCTTCATGGGGCTGGAGGCTCTCCCTTCATTTCTAATAAGCGGTGTTGGCTACTCCTATATGGACCACAGGTGTATGAGAGACCCAAGAGCTAAGTTACTCAGTCAAGCACCTGAGGTTGACTATCAAGGGAGAAAAGACCACATTGATATTTGTTTGATTCAAAAATCCAGTGCATTTTCCCGCGCTACCTCTTCCTTGATTTTAGTTGTTCAGCCTGGTGGGGGAACTGGTATGTGCACAAAGATGACTAAGAGATGAGGTGCTAATTCCTACACGCTAAGAGGAGGGCTGAGAGCACTTCTGCTGGCCTCTCTGCTGCAGAGCATTTCCATGAGTAAATATCAACAGGAATTTTTCTTGAGTAAATGAGAATGACTGCCAGAAAGTATTGGTATGTAAGCTCAACCTAGAAGACTGAAGAAAATTTTACACATGCATACACACACTCACACACACACACATATGTAATAGAAATTATTTAGATATGCAATGTAAATATGTACTATAAAATGATTTGTGTTTTATATGAAATTGAATATATATGTATACTTCTAGTTGGAGGGATGTGTGCATGATCACAGACAACTTACTCCTTTGATTGTGCTCTGGCTCTATAGATCTCATAGATCACAGGGCACAGTACTTTCCTGCTTTTACATGAGGGTCACCTGTATATAGGGCACTTTGAGTAGCTTATTGATCTCTTTCAAGGGTGTTCCTTTTCTTATTTATAAGCAGTCTAATAATAGGGGCCCCAGAGCTCTTGATCTTAGAATACCTATAGCCCTAAGTCTAGTCAACTCACAAAATGAATTTGTTTGAGTTACTTGGTGTTCTTATTTCTGTTTTCTTTGAATTAAGTCACTTTTTATATTTGTCTTTAAAGCAAGATGATTTTCTCAAGGTTTATAAAATTTTTCTTTGCTGTTAAGTTTGCAAAATTTAATGCCATTTAAAGCTCCAGGAAATGAAATACCAAGGAGATAGGTGATAGGTTGGAAGTTTGATGAGGTTCTTCTTACTTATTTGTGTTATTTAAAACAAAGTTCATCTGTATACATACATACATACCTACAAACATACACACACACACACACACACACACACACACACACACACACACAATAATCCAGAATATTGCGGCATGCACCTATAATCCCAGCTACTTTAGAGTCTGAGGTAGGAGGATTGCAAGTTTGAGGCCTGCCTCAATAACTTAATGACATCCTGTCTCAAAAAGGGCTAGGGATGTACCTTAGTGTTAGAGCACTTGCCTAGCATTTGCAAGGCCCTGGTTTTAATCCCTAGCTCCACAAGGAAATTAATAAAATTATATTTATATGATGAAAACTTATTATTAAGTTATATTCACATTGACAGTTTTAAGAAAAAATTTTAATGAGAAAGCATTTGAAATATTCTGAATATAGATATTTTGCCAATAAATCTACCTCTTAGGTTCTCATTAGATATTAATAAGAATATTGCATATCTATTTCAAAGAAGCAATTGAGAGGACCTACATTAAATTAAGGCTAAGTAGTCACAGAAATAAGGATGCTGGCGGTTATTATTCCCCAGACAGAAAATTATTTCTATTAACCACAATATCCAGGCTTGAATTTTCTGGAACCCAAGGCCAAGAAGAAAATGAAGCTACTTATTTAGTGATTATAAGAAGATCAACTTTTGGTTGGGAAACCTGCTTTTTGCTTTCCTAACTCAGCAGGTGGTTTTTGTTTTGTGTTTTCTGTAGTTGCTTGAACAGGCCCTGCAAACACAGGAGTGGTGCTCTTAACAGGCTAGACCTTAGGATCCTGGCAGTTCACACTGATGCTGTGAGAGTTTGTTCACTCATTTGTTTACTTATTCACCCCTCATCTTTCCATGAGCAGCCCATGAATTTTGAAGTGAAAACATCTTTCAATGTTGCTATCTTAATAATTTGTTTTTTTGTTTTGTTTTGTTTTGTTGTTTTTGTACTAGTGATTGAACCCAGATGCATTCTACCTTCAAGCTACACTCCCAGTCTGATTTTATTTCTTGTTTGGAAACAGGGTCTCCCTATTTTGATGAGAGTCTCAGTACTTGCTGAGGCTTTCCTCAAAATGCGATCCTCCTGTCTCAGCCTCCCAAATACTGAGATTACAGGCAGGTGCCACCACACCCTGCAATAATTTTGTTTTATTTTTTATTTTTTATAATAATTGGTACATTGTAATCATACGTCTTTTTTAGGTACAAGCTGATAAAGGCATATATGCACACATTTCTCATTTAACCCCTTCCCCAATTCCCACCCCACTCCCTTGACCTCCCTCCTTCTCAAGTTCAGTTTAGTGATTGACTTTGTTATATTTGTGAAAATACATCATGTGCTGCCCATGCCTGGTGCTGTAATTCATGAAATCTCTGCAGTCTCTGGCAGAAAGTTTCCCCAGCTTGAGGGCAAGAATAAGGCACATCACCACTGAGAAGGGTTGAGGAAGCATCTCTTTGCCAGGAACACTTGAAGACACAGGAGGCATTCATGTTAAGCGACTATTTTCAGAGCCCTCCATGGGTCTTCATAACATCATTGACTTAATGATGAAATATCATCCCTATTTCCTCTGCAAAACTGTGGTCATTTGAGCATCCCATCACTCAAATCTCATGAATCCTTCCCCAGTGCTTTCTGGAGCAGGATCCAGATTGTCATCATCTCTTTGTCAGCAGCAGAAAAATACACACTCCTCCCCCATTCTGAAAAACTGCCCTTTAACCAACACTTTATGTCACTTAATTATTTGCAAGATTTATTAATTGGCAGAAGCCCTTCCAGATCCTCATTAGAATTAACAAGATTCCACTGTAATTTATAGATTATATGTCATGCTTCCTCCTGAGCTTGAAAAGGGCATACATATTTCAAAATCACTTTTGAATCTTGAAATTTAAACATTTTCCCCAGTGACATCTATTTTAATGCACATGATTGAAAACATGGGCTTTTGATCTTAAAAAAAAAAAAAAAAAAAACGATAGTTTGAAAAGATAAACAGCAGCCTCTTAGCTTTCATACAAGTCCTGCCCTGGGTGATATTTCTGAGATAGAGAAGGCTTAAGTATTTTAAAGTCCTTGCTTTTGCTTATGTAGAAAGAGAAGGGAGATGGAGGAAAGGGGTGTTAACTGTACTTCACAGGACCTGCATTCTAGGCTTGCTTCTATTTCTTGTCAACAGCTGCCTCAGAACAGACTGTGCCAACCTCAAGGCCCTGGTCCTTTCACTGGTAAAGAAAGGATGGCAAAACCAGTCTCAACCTCAATATATAGTTTAGATTTTTAAAAGTTAACTAATGCACAGGAAAATGACTGTGTATGCTTTGAATTATTTGTGGCATTTTGTGACCTGAGGTTTGCTCATTTAAGCTGTAATAGGGTTAAAGGTTTAACTATTGGAAATAATTGTACTAACTTCTAGGAGGAAAGTAACTTTTGTCATCAGTGCTTTTGACTGTTTGGTATCTTATGGATTATTATTTTTTTTTCTTTCTAAATATGTATCCAAGTAGGCAGAAGGCATTCAACCTTTTCATAAATGTTTGTTCTTAGTACAGAATAGGGACAAGACTTGCTTTGTTGGAATTCTACCCCGATGCACATGGGTGGACTTGTGATCATTACTGTCCTGCTTTTAAGACTGCTACTCACTGAGCGCTAACACTCTTCCAGGCAGTTGGAATTGGGATTGAATGGGAAACAAGAAATATAAGGTGTCCCTGCTTATGAAGCTTGCACACTAAAAAAGGAAAATTAGCAAAACGATAATAAATTTTAAAAGTGATGCAAAGGAAAAAAATTAAAAAGGTGCTATTATAGAAAATATAGAGGACAGATACCTAGAGTGGTCAGCAAAGGTTTTTTTGAGAGGATGCTTGAGACAGGACCCTGAGTGAGTGTGCACGATGTGATTGACTACTGAAGGCAAGGTATTCTATTCCAGCAGGTAGTGTGATGGTGTGTCCCAGGCAAGGGTTTCAAGATGAGACTAGAATAGCTTAAAACTGAAGCTTCTCATGGAGTTCATGATGTTCATTCAGCCCTCTTCATCTAGTCTTTATCTAGTTTATGAAATGTATTCACTGAATACAAGAGGTTTCATTTCACATTAATACAGGTGGTTAAATTTACAAAGTCAGTACGATTACCAAGTTACTATATATTACAAAGGTGCACTTCAATTCTTGATTAAAATTTCAGGACTATACTGACTTCTTTGAAGGAAGGAAACACAAAACTAAACATTTCATTTCCTTCCTTCCTTCCTTCCTTCCTTCCTTCCTTCCTTCCTTCCTTCCTTCCTTCCTTCCTTCCTTCCTTCCTTCCTTTCCTTCTTGAAATTGAACCTGGGCACATTCTACCTCTGAGTTATATCCCCAGCCCTATTTTATTTTTTATTTTGAAGCAGGGTCTCAGGTCTCACTAAGTTGCTGAGGCTAGCCTCCAACCTGCGATCCTGTCTCAGTCCTCCAGGTTCTGGGATTATAGACTTGGTCCACCAGGCCCAGCTTATTTACATTCTTATTCACTCATTTATTCCTCCCAAGTGGCATTTGCTAAGCATCCATTTCAGGAAAGCTTTTGGGACAAATATTTGCATAAAATAGCATGATGGTACTAGTGCAAGAAAGAAAAAGTCATGAGCTTGAAGACTGGTGCTGTATTTCCAGGGAAGAAGATGTTATTTATAGCTGAGAATTTATGGGAAACTTTGCAGACTAGAAATCCTGTAAATTCTAAGTAAGCTTGCAGATATGACGAGGAAACTTTTCCACACATGGAACCTCAAAGTTTAGTAAGTAACTTATTATATGATACCATATGTCAGGTTTTTACTTAGACTGGCACATAGGGTGTCTGAAGGAAAATTATAGGAGATGGGGAAATTGAGGTGGCACTATAAAATAGGAAACATTGTATGTCAAGAAAAGAAGTTCAGTTAATTTTTTTAATGGTCAAGGAGAAATTCTGAATGGTTTAATGTCAGAAAGAAAATGTTCAGAATAATTTAATAACACCATCTATCAATTACTGCAATGATTAAATCCAAGGTAAGGCATTTCCAAATTAGATAAGTCTTTTCTATTTGCACTGAATAACATTTCATTAACTATATATCAAACAAATTGCAAGTTTACAATTTATTTAACAGTGGCATATAAGCATACCGAAATTCAAAGAGGCCAGTGGTGGTGTGTGGATAATGCTTTTACTTATGTTTTTAAACATATTTATAAATAATAAATTAGTACTCCATTAAGAAACTTGAGGTCACGCTCAACTGGGAAGTGGGATTAAACTCAGAGCCTGTGTAAGCATGGAGCTGCAGTGAAACCAAAATATAGTAAAAAAGGTGACTTAACTGAAGGCGATGGGAAACACCTTAATGCACATGATGTACTTTCACACACATATCAAAGTCAATCACTAAACTGAAAAAGAGAAGGAGGGAGGGGGGAGAGAATGGGGCGCGAATTGGGGAAGGGTTAAATGAGAGATGTGTGCATGTATGCCTTTACCAGCTTGTACCTAACAAAGATGTATGATTACAATGCACCAATAAAAAAAAAATGTGTTCCCCAAAAGCAAAGATGCAAAAACAAAATAAAACAAACTGTGCTTCCAGTTTGTGCTGGCAACTGAGTTGCCTGGATGGGCTGATATCAGAAAAAAAATATGACCTTTTTTTAGTGTGTCCTTCTTCTGGTAACTATCCCTGCATAACAAATGAGCCCAAAATGTAGTGGTCTGAAGCAGCTGTGCTACTGTGCTCATAATTTTGTGAATCATGAAGTCAAGAAATGCTGAGTGGACAGTTCTCTTGGGTTCCCTCACATAGCTATAGTTGGACATTATCTGGGTCATGGTTGTCTGAAAGTCTGATCAGGCTGCTCACTCAAAAGTGCCCACTCAGGTGGACTAGCAGAGAGTGTAGGCCACCAGCTGTGACCACAGGGTGCAGTTAGCCAAATACCTACACGTGGCATCGTCAGCTCAGTAGACTGAAGATGCCACATGTAGGGGGAAGACTGGCTTCCCCCTGAGCCTGCATCCCAGGAGAAGCAGGGGAATCTGAAGCCACAAGGCTTCTATGACTCAGCCTTAGAAATCTCTCAGGATCCTGTCCTTCATGCTGTACATGGAAAGGAGTCACAGCCCACCCATGTCCAAAGTGAGGGACACAGAGCCCATCTCCTTATGAGAAGAGTGCTAGGAAGTGTGTGATCATTCAAAAATGAGTAAAGGTCCTCATCCTTATCAAACAAATACCCATCATTTAGAGAAGACATACTTTAAATATTTCAAAGCAAAAAAATACATCCAAAAATTAATCTTTCTCCAGTACAAATTATTTGGAACACAAGTTTCCAATATTTGCCTTTGTGTCTAATGATAAGTAAAATCAGAAGTGTTCCATATTTTATTAACTCTAAGATATAACCAGTGTTGTGACATGACAATGCTTTGTGTACAGCTGAGAAGGAGAACAGTCACACACAGTTATTAAGACACTAGTTCCAGAGTGCTGACATGCCCAAGAATAATAATTTTGTATTTGATGAAAAATATTTTCAAATTTCCAAAATATATCTGTGAACTCCCTTGAGATAAAATTCACCTTATATAAAATTGATCCTTTTTAGTATATAATTCAGTGGTTTTAGAATACTTACAAAGCTCATCACAAAACTACTAAGGGCTGGTGGATACTGCAGGAGGTGGAACCTAGTTAGAGGAAGTGGATTCTTGGGGACATGCCCTTGAGGACTATATTTTGTCATCGGCCCCTTCCTCCCTCTTCTCTCTCTCTCTGGATGTCATGAGATAGGCAACCTCCTCAGCCACACACTCCTGCCACGGCCATGTTCTTGTCTTGTCTCAGGTCCAAAGCAACATGGAAACACTTGGCCATGGACTGAAACCTCTGAAACAGTGAACCAGAAAACTTTCTTTCCTCTTTTCTTAGGCATTGTGGTCACAGTGGTGAAAAGCTAACATACTAGTCATCTTAGTCATCTTCATATTGGCTGGATATCACAAAGTCCTTTATTTAATAGAGAGGTTTTAAGGAGAAATCCCTTATCTCTAAATCCTACAAGGAAAGCAGAGTGATGTGGCCTGGTTGCCACCCCCTTACTCTCCAACTCCCTCCTTAATGTCAACGAGAGGTCTAGAGGAGGTCACCAAGAGCTGGCTTTTTGAGAACTTGAATGGTTGGTTTATATGGCTGAAGGCTGTGGTGTGATCCAAAACCATGACCAGAAGGGAAGAGTTAAGCATTACTAGACCCTGTTTGCTAGGTGATAGATGAATTGAGCACTGTGTGTGTGTGTGTGTGTGTGTGTGTGTGTGTGTGTGTGTGTGTGTGTAGGGAGGGGGAATGGGAATGGAGTAAGGAAACTCCTCCTACACAGAAGATGATTGGGCTGATTGACCAAATGACATCTCTTTGGTTCTCCCACCTTTATTCAAAACAAGTTCTTTCTGGGGACAAAGACAAGCTTCAGGCTGAGGAAGCTTCAAAAAAAGTAGAACTAATATTGCAGGAATGAGCAGGACCCAGGGTGAGTAACTGTGGGCACCTGTTTTGGACTCTGTTGACTCCAAACATAAAGTGAAGAGATCAGCAATTACAAAGTTCCAGATGAACTGATATTTTCTCCAGAGCTTAGTTATCCTTTTCCTAGAAAACTGCACCCGGATCTTTAGGACTCTGGGTACAGCTTATCAGGAAACCATGACATTGTCAAGCTCCCAGACAGTGAGCATTTCCTTAATAACAGAAAGAATTGTTGCTAAATGCTAAGATCAAGAAAAGGGCTACTTCCCTTTGTATAGTTTGCCTATAACCATTGTTGGGTGTTTGTTTCATAGGAACAGAGGAAATTAAAAGGAGAGTTTAAGAGTTTTTAAGGAGAGTTTAGCTCACCAGAAATTGCATGTTGCTTTATGGGATAGAGGCCTAAATTCAGAAATAAATATGAAGTTAGAGATATAGCTAAGACAAATAAACAGATAGATGAAATACAAAAGGTGGATAGAGTTCATTTAATAGGAAATAGTTGATTCTATTAACTAAAGCAAAGTCAGGAGGATAAGTAAGTCTGGAGAATGGGTTCCTAGAATGGTTCAGGAGCTGCTAGTGTGATTTTAGTTTTCATCTGTATTATGATTTTTAAAATGTCTATGACTGTACTACTCCTCGATATCTTTCTCAAATAATTAAAATCAGAATTCTATAGTAATAAATACATACCCATGTTTGCAGCAGCACACTTCCTAATAGCCAAGTTATGGAATCAACCTAGGTGTCCATCAACAAATGAATGGATAAAGAAAATATGATATATGTGCACAATGGGGTTTTACTAAGCTATGAAGAACAAAATTATTTCATTTGCAGGAAAATGGATGGAACTACAGAATATTATGCTATGTGAGCTTAGCCAAGTCTCAAAAAATCAAGGATTATATGTTTTTTTTTCATATGTGGAAGCTAGACAGAAAATGGGAAATAAATGGGACTTCAGATAAATGAAGAGAGAGAGACCAGTAGAACAGTGGAAGGGAATTGGAGGTGGCAGGGGAGGGGGAAAAAAAGAGAATTGAGGAAGGAACAGTTTAAATAATGTTATACTCATATGAGAAAGTATCAATACTAACCTCACTAAATGTATGGCAAGGGGGGATGTGGAGGGAGATACATCAAGTGATACATGTGTGTGCATTTGTTTCACTTTGAATCTCACTATTATATAACTACAATGTACCAATAAACAGATAGTAAATAAATAAAATGTCAAAAGCTAATAATGTGTTATAGGAAAATATATTCAAATTTGTGACTTTATAGTTAATATTCCTTTAGAATAGGCAAATAATGAGTTGCTTTAAATTCATTATAAGTAGTAATATTATGTTAATAATAAGTAGGTATGACCAAAATCATTAAGGGAAGAATGAATACACATGGTTGTATTAGCCAAAGTCCTCCAAATAAACAGAACCAATAGTGTGTGTATATATATATATACACACACACACTACTGGTTCATAGATAGGTCATAGACATCTATCTATCTATCTATCTATCTATCTATCTATCTATATTTATATATACACCTACATATGTAGGTATGTATATATATATATATGCATATGTGGGTAGATGATAGATAGATAGATAGATAGATAGATAGATAGATAGATAGATAGATAGATGAAAGTTATTCATGAACAATTACTCTGCCTTGCAATATTCACTCATTTTTATTCAGAAAGTCACTGAAAATTTCCTTCATCTAGCTGCCTGTCCTACTGCTAAGTGGAGAAGTATTTCAAGGACTTTCCTATTAGGCTTGTTTTACATGGCTCTGTTGTAGCATTACATTGTAAGTGTCTACCATAAAGGTTTGCCTAATGATTGCCCTTCATTTGTATTCAGATGGAAGCAAAGAGAAGGAAAAATACACAAGCAGGAGTCTTGTAATTATGCTACATAAAATTATTAGGCAATTTAGAAAATTGTTAGTGGGAAACTGCCCATCATGCATAAAAATAATTTTGATTTTGACGTACAGGGTTTAATGTGAGAATGATTGTAAGGCGACCACACTATTAATTGTTCCTTTAATTATTCAAGCACATTTGAATTTGTTTTAAAGACAGTGATACCTCTATAAAGTTGAATCACTCTAGTCAAGAAAATCCTTGTTTGGCACTGTGACAAAGTTCATTTTCCAAGGCTTATTGTGAATTGTAAAAGTGTCAGAACAAGAAAGGACATTAACTATGTCCTTTTCTTTCCCAATGATAAAGCTAACAAAAAGTGAAACATTTTCCTGCAACAATGCAAACTGAAGTATCTGTGTTGTAGGTATATTCAGGTATACTGTCTTATATATAGTAATAATCTTAATACTTATTTTTGTGTACAGGATTGTTTATTCAGATAGTAGTCAAATACAATGATAAATGTGTTCTATTAAAAATCATGAACATGTTACCTTGAAATTCTTGTTATAGATGATTTCTTGCAAATTTTAAGCTAAAGACAGTCAATATTTAATAAAGGCACATCTTCTAAGCACCCAAAGTATAACACCTTGGCTGCTGAATGTAGTTAATTTATATTAATCTATTACAAATCAATGTTCAGTAAGATTTCAGAAACTGTAAAACATACCTTTGTAGATAATGTTCACACTCTTTGATATGACACATGTAGTTGTTCTATTGTGGAGTGCTTGTCCTTACTCAGGTATTTCATAGGGAATTAGCTCAGTTCTTTAACACCTATCTGAACCATGTGGCTTTGCACCCTGCTGTATAGTCACAGGATTGCACTGCCAGACATAGTCATCCTCTATCAATGGTTAAAAACATGAGACCAAGAAATTGCAGGCCATTTATATAGAGTACCACCAACCTGTGACTGTTTGCAGACATGTTCAGGTGCATATGTGAGTAGGATGTCCAGAGAGTGGAGAGAGAGGAGAAGAGAGGTAAGGACCAGGTGGAATTCCATAGAAAGTGAATTCAGGTCCCAAAGTCACCTGCTCTGTGCTTGACCTTGCTTGATTAAGTTCTTTGATCTGGTTGGGAAACAGTGCTACTTTCTGCATTCATCTTGCTGCATCTTCTATCATCTATCCATGTTTTGCATGTGAAAGATGCCTGCTGTGAAAAGATGCAGAAAAGTCAGACCTCACTTTACCTCCAGACTCTGTCTTCAGGAGGATGCATGACCTCATGCATATTACTTCAATTCTCAGACTTTGTGTTAAAATAGAGAAAATAGCACTTTAGTAAGAAGTGTCTCAGGACAATTAAATAAGATACTAATAATTTGCTCACTTTCCATGATGGTGCCCAACATTTTGTTCATTCTAGTGCAATTTTTTCCAAAAAAAAAAAACCAAAAAAACAAAAGCGAAACAAAACAGAGGCTGATTCTAATTCAGTTTTTAATACCTAGCTTAAGCACTTTCTGATCCAGTTTCTAGAATCCATTTATTCCTTCTCAGCACCATGCAAACCCACTTAAAATATTTTATATATTTAGTCACATCATGATAATTTATTTATAGGTTTCTCCAAAATTAGCAGAGCAACTTTTTTCTACTTCTTGGAAAATATAGGCAAAGGAAGCTGATAATGACACAGTCCTCAGGGTGGGTATGGTCTAATCAGAGAGAGGCCCAAGGAAGTGGTGCCCTTAGTTGAAATCCAAACAATGTGTAAAGAAAGAACATTGTGAAACAAGGCTCTACTGGACGACCAGTGCCACTGAGCTGTGAATGCCCACCTGGCTTATGGCAGGACCTGTAGGACAC
The DNA here is from genome assembly GCA_004027655.1 of Graphiurus murinus. Taxonomy (NCBI): domain Eukaryota; kingdom Metazoa; phylum Chordata; class Mammalia; order Rodentia; family Gliridae; genus Graphiurus; species Graphiurus murinus. The sequence goes on along the minus strand of PVLC010001218.1, from coordinate 65,854 downwards.
AATGAGTAGTGTTTGTTTCACTCTAAAAATCATACTAAAAAGACCACTTACTAGGACTCCTTACATGCCAAATGCTCTTTGAAGCCTTCAATACATTAACTTATGTTTTTGCCCTCTTCTTTCTATAGTAGATGCTATTATAATCCCAGTTTAACAGAGCAGAAACTAAGGCACAGAAAATTAGAGTAACTCCCAGAATGTACACAATCAATGACAAGGTCCATTCTAGATACAAATGGAGACAATAAGGCCCAGACTTCTTGCTCTCTTTCTGGTGTTTTGCCCAGCCTAACGAGCCAGGGGATCACTTGGCAAGTGGGTCCCAATCAGATCTGCACAACTAGACTGGCTTTTAACATCAGACTGGCTGCAGAGAGGACTGAGAGGAGGGAGGCCAGAGGGGATACTGAGGCCAGTTAGCTGGAATGCAGAAGTTCGAATGAGTGATGACTGTAGTTTGGACTAAAATAGTTAGAGAGTGTTATTTTGTGAAAGGAAATTTCAATTTAACCAGAACACCTTGAAGTGAAGGCTTTGAGTTGGAAAGAAGGTTTTAAATTGCTATCAGAATTTATCATTTTAGTGATTGAAACATTTCAGGGCCAAATGTGCCATCCTGTACCTTTAAGGACAGAACTATTTGAGAGAAATAACTGCTAGCTCCTACAGTTATATGAACTCTGAAGTATGGGGTTCAGAGGAAAAGGCAATTCACTTCATCTCCAGGTGGGGACTGATTAAGGTTCTGAACAACTAGGTTTTGGGGGGATATTTTAAACTTGATTAGTTGCCACTGTGAACTAGTGAAATCAAATCATTCAGATGGGAGATAGTAGAGAGACTTTGCAAGTCTGAGCAAAACTGACTTTATGTTCCAAAGATGTAGTGACCACAATTCATTGGAGTATTTCAATTCATTCATTGGGAGTCTTTATGTTTTCTTGATGGAAGAAGTGATTACATTGACAATATTCTTTGTGCTTATGCCCATACCTTTAATTTGAAAAATAAAAGTTCAAGCATGAAGCTTTCATTTTTTAATGCAGTCAGATACTTACGCATCACAAACTCTTTCAGAGATTTACTGAGCTGCTTCTTCAGATGAAAAAAAATGCAATCTGTACAGTCTCTGAAAAACCAAACAAACAAACAAAAAGTGCACATTTATGGATACAATTAGGCAGCAGAGAACACTGAACTTGCTTCTATGCACATCAGTCAAAAACATAACTGGTGTTTACAAGTCAATGTAAGTAATTAAACCCTAAAGTAGACTATTTCCCACTGCTGGATTACTCTGGTTTAATGAAATAATCTATTTTGATAATATGGAAATCACATGATAGTTTCAGAAAAGATCCATACATTTTGACATCTGTTTTTCTAATTTAAGGCAAATTGAATCACTGAGAATTGGAGAATGCCTTTGGATAATTGAAGCAGCATTTAAACATTCTAGAAAATCTAAGTGCATTTTCAAATGGGAGCCTTTGTGTGGGTTTGTAATAATGCACTTTCTTTGATGCACATTCTTTTTTTTTTTTTTTTTGGCGGTACTGGGGATTGAACTCAGGGGCCTTCTACCTCCGAGCTATACCCCCAACCCTATTTTTTATTCTTTATTTTGAAACCGAGTCTCACGAAGTAGTTGCGGAGTGCCTCACTAGGTAGCTGAGGCTGGCCGCGAACCCAGATCCTCCAGTCTCAGCCTCCCGAATGCTGGGATTACAAGCGTGCACCACCATGCCTGGCCTTTGATGCACATTCAATGCACATTCACCTAGAACAGGAACTAAGAGCCATGTGGCACTCCCATTTTATAGATGTTAACATGATGCTTAGAAAACCAAAAACAATTTTTCTGTACTCATGGAAGTTACTAAAGCCAGTATTCTTTAAGACATCAGAACTCAATAAACTAGATTTGGTTTGTTGGCTGAGTAATTCTTCATTACACTCTTAATGCATTCTTTTTTTTTTTGGTTTTTTTTTTTTGCGATACTGGGGATTGAACTCAGGGGCATTCTACCTCCGAGCTATACCCCCATCCCTATTTTTTATTCTTTATTTTGAAACCAAGTCTCACTAAGTTGCGGAGTGCCTCACTAGGTAGCTGAGGCTGGCCGTGAACCCGGATCCTCTGGTCTCAGCCTCCCGAATGCTGGGATTACAAGCGTGCGCCACCACGCCCGGCTCTCTTAATGCATTCTTAAAGAACTATATACCTTTTGTACAAATAGAGTTTCATACTATCCAAGTGCAGTAACACAATATTATAATTAATTCAAGTCTTTTACATGTTTGAGTTTTTTCCTTCATATTAGTGTTATATTTGTTTGTTTAAAGAGTTACAATATAAGCTGGGTGTGGTGGCACACACTTGTAATATCAGTACTTGGGAGGCTGAGATTGGAGGATCATAGGTTCACAGCCAGCCTCAGATATTTAGTGAGGCTCTCTGCAACTTAGTGAGACCCTGATTAAAAATAAAGAATAAAAAATAAAGCTAGAGGTGTAGCTCAGAAGTAGAATGCCCCTGGATTCAATCGCCAGCACCCCCCCACACACACACACAAATTAAAATTAAATTAAAAAACAAAGAGTTATAATATTCATCTGAGGGCAGTTTATACACAAATGACAGAAACTCAACTAAACAGGCTAATAAATGCTCAGAAATCTATTGGCCTATGCTGTTCTGCTGGGGAGAATCCAGCAACTCTACAAAAGTCACGAAGGACTTGGTTTCTCTCCATCTTCTTCCTTTCTAAGCAGATAGCTCTCAAGCCTGCCTATCATTCCCACCTCTCTCTCTGAACATCTCGGCAGCACACTTCTATATTGGAATTATATATGACTATGATTGGCTGATGGCTCTGTCTAGGTTTCTGACTTCTGTGTCTTTATTTTTCATGCAAACTTGGCCCTCTTTACCATTGTGTCCTAGAATTGGAAGGAAACGACCCCCAGCGATCTTCTCTTGCTTCATGTTGCACAGTTAAAAACCTTGAGTAATACTGCTGTTCTAGGCAGAACAGAACTTCATAGTTAGGGACGCAATAACTTCATACTAATACCATAGTTATGCAGCACATAATTACATCTTAATGTTCATCAGACTTTATCTTATATTACCTTCAAGGAACAAATGAACCAAGTGAACTGGATTTAAGATGTACAGAGCTGAATTTATTTACTATTCATTTTTTGTCTTTTATTGTTTATAAAAAAAAAGCATTCCACCTTATGTAAACTACTCCCAAAAGTTTCTTTTCCTCCTGAGTCCAAATTATGCAGAATGAAATAGCCACTCTGAAAAATATTTTGGGGCTTACTACAAAGTTAAATATACAATTGCCATGTGACCTCGCAAGTCTCACTTCTTGGAAATTATCCTGAAGAAATAAAATTTATGTTTATATACAAACTGTCACAATAATGTTTATAGCAGCACTAAATGCCTCACAAACTGGAAACAACATAAATGTCCTTTAGCAGGTGAATGGATAAACAGACTTTACAATGGAATGCTATTTAGCAATTAAAAGGGACAAACTACTGATACATACAATCTACCTAACCTTCAGAGGTATTATTCTAAATAACTAGGCATATTACATACTTCCTAATTCCATTTGTGATATTCTCACAATGCCAAACTATAGGGACTGATTATAGATGGCCAGGGGTTGGCAGTGGAGGGGAGGGTATGATTATTAAAGTGAATTTTTTGTGGTTTGGGATTGCCCTGTATCCTGATTGTACTGGTGTTTATCAGAATCTGTGCATGTGTTAAAACTCATAACAGTATACTACACTAAAAAAGTGAACATTTTAAAAATATGTTATCCATGAATAAAATAAGTCAGCAATAGTACCTGGCACTCATTTATGTTGTCTTTCCCCATTGCTCTGAAACCCAGCATGACATATTTGTTTTTTTAATTAAGTGATGTTTTTGATCTTTATGTGACACATCTGGAAATCTTGGGAGCACTTTAGAGAAGGAGCAAATGAGTTCAGATTCTATGTCAGGATGAGTTACACTTATCTTGTTAAATGTGACATATAAGAGAAGAGAGAAGAAGGCTAAGTAGCAACGATGATGGACTCTCTGACATGCAGAGGCTTATGGAACTGGCCTAAATGGAAAATCATTAAAGTCTTTGCACTGCATTACAAAAGATAAAATGACTCTCATACAAGAGATCTGGATCGCTGCAGCATATGCAGGACTGAATTGCTGGATGCTGTCCACCTATAAAAATTGAATTCCTTAAATGCTTCTTTAGTGCTTATTCAGCTCTACTTAGTGAGGTTTTATCATTCCACATATTTTACTTCTTTTCCTGGACAGAAGTTAAATTATATTAAAAACTGGACTTAGTCCCTGTTCTGTGTCTATTTGTTACTTTAAATTAGTGAGAGCATGTCCATGCTACACGAGTCCTCAGACCCTGTAGTTAAGACTTTGTGGCATTAGCATGACTTTCAAAAGGGGTCTCCTTCTACCTTTGGAACACCTTTAAACTACCTGGAAAATAGAAAGGAGCACTCTCTGGGAAACTGAGTTCCATCTGGGTAAGTCATTTCAACCATGCTCAACTTCAGTTCAAACTTATTGAGAGGAAACGTCTAAGTTTTGCCTGCACTGTTAGCTTGAGAACCAAGAGAGACCATAGCCATGCTTGGTTTTGATAATGTAATTACTTGCAGGCTATGCATGATTCTTTGGTTAAACACCAGTGAAGCTTCAGCACTGCTTCATACTTCAACTGCTGAAGGATGCTCTAGTGTGCTGTCCACACACTTGTTTGAGCATCCTGGATGTGGCTGTTCATTCAATGAACAAGAGTTGATTTTTGCCTATCCCATGCCAGGAATAAACTTAAGATATTAAAAGATACTTTGTGTTAAATAAAACTGAAAATTTCATGTTGCCAAATAAGTCTAATAAGAACTAAGTTAAGCAAACTTAAGCAAGATTCTTCCCAGAGTGCATGGCGAGAACCTGCACTGTTTAAAATCACAGTTACCTTCTGAGGTTGGGATCTAGTGAATGCTGATTCTCAACCCTCTCACTGTGGAATTCCCTGATTGTTTTTTTTTCCCAAAGAACTTTATAGTGTGAGTGTTCTGATTTGCACACTTTGCATAATGCTTGTATAACTGATAGCAAGAAAAATCATCATGCATGTCTTAAATATTGAGTACCGATTATTACCAACAGCCTAACAGGGAATTTGCAAGCAGAGATTGAAGGACTGTTTGCCAAGCTGAGGGTAACATAATGCTTTGTTTTCCTGAATTATTGTTTTCAAATTGGAATTCAGCAATACCACTGGTAATCCCCAAGAGTATGTCAGAATTCTGGAATGGTTTGGATACTAATTTGTTTCAATGTTTGGAAGAGCTAGATGATTAAGGCAGCTTTTCTATATGGTAAATTACTTTTTATGCTTGGGTAAAAACTGTTGATTAAAAGTGGCAGATTTGCAACCAGAATTTGTTGAAAATGGCATGTCCACAGCTTAAATATTTTCTTGCCTTAGCTAAACTGAGTGTATTATTTACATAAACTGTATATGGATTTTTAGTATTTTGAAGAACATTTTTCTTTCTGTTACTTCTTCTATATATTTTTGCTATATTTACCATTAGACATAATTTAATTCAGGTGCATGTTGATGAGTGAATTAACTTTTTAATTACAGGAGAAGAGACTGTGCACATCAATGGAATTTTGTTCAAGTAAATAGATTATAGAATAAGAATACCTAGAAAAATATGTTAGCTTGTCATTTAATGTTGTTTTTCTTATGTCTAAAACCATTACATGAATTCAGTGTCAATGCAGAACTAAACAATGTAATTTAACTATGAACTTAAATTGTTTTAGGAAAATGTAATTTTATTAATAAACTGAGTCCATCAGTCAGTCTGTAATCTGCTAGCATGTTATCTTAAAATGATTTTGTATATACCACCACTGTAATTGCATATATCTCATGATTGAAGAAAGAGAACTGAACTGCATGTATTGTTTCTGAGAATGATTTTGGATTTATTTGTTACACATTAAGGCACTCTTCCTATGTTTGGCTCCTTCTAGAAGTTGAAACTTTAGTAGAACAATCACATGACTAAAATAAAACTTAGAGTTGCACATTTAAATTGTTCTTAATTAGCCGGGCGTGGTGGTACATGATTGTAATCCCAGCATTTGGGAGGCTGAGACCGGAGGATCCGGGTCTCAGCTACCTAGTGAGGCACTCTGCAACTTAGTGAGATCCGATTTCAAAATAAAGAATAAAAAGAAAATAGGGCTGGGATGTAGCTCAGAGGTAGAATGCCCCTGGGCTCAATCCCCAGTACCGAAAAAAAAAAAAAAAATTGTTCTTAATTTGACCAAAATGGCAATCTTTCTCTAAATTATATAGATAGGGGAAATACGCACGAGCAAACAGTAATTATGAGTGCATCATGGAATTGTAGTGGCACTTATTTTTAAGTCTACCTTTTAAAGAGGTTTATTAAGAAACAATTCGCATACCATAGAGTTTCCTTTTAAAGTGGGCAATTCAAAAAGTTTCATCATGTTCACAGAGCTCTGCAACTATCACCATTACTTAAATTTAGAACATTTTCATGACTCCAAAATTTCATATCCATTAGCAAGTCAGTCAACATTCATTCATTCATTCCTTGTCCCCTAGCAGCCACTAATCTACATTTTGTCTCTTTATGTCCCTGCTCTGGACATTTCATATAGAGCATGGAGCCTTTTCTGTCTCGTGTCTTTAAATTAGCATAATTATAGTTTTCCAGGTTCATTCGTGTCAGAGCAGAGATCAGCACTTTTTCCTTTTTATGGTTTCATAGTATTTGTTGTGTGAATATATAAAATTTTGTTTATCTGCTTATCAATTGATGGACATTTGGTGTTTCTGTATTTCTCGATTTCTTGGTTATTACAAATGCTTTCATGAGCGTTTACATATGAATTATGTGTGGCCACACAGTTTCTATTCTTCTGGGCATGTATACTGGGATAGATGTGATAAAACATAAGGAGATTTTGTGTTTAACGTCATGAGCAACTGCCAGCTCTCCCAAGTGGCAGCAACGTTATCCAGGTCCAGCAGCAAAAATTTGAGGACAATATGAGGTTTCTCCATATCTGTATAAACACTGGTTATTTCTTGCCTTTTTTATACTAATTATTCTTTAGGATGTGAAGTGATACCCTCATTGTGGCTGTGATGTGCTTGTTCTTAACAAATGATGATGTGGAGCAACTTTTCATGTACTTTTTGATCATTTATTTATTTATTTAGAGAAATGTCTGATCAAATTCTTTGTCCATTTTAAAAATTGGGTTGTGTATTTATTGTGGGTTATAAGGCATGTTCATATATTTTGACCACAAGTCCCTTATAAGATAAATTATTTCCAAATATTTCTCCCATTTAGTACAATTTTCTTTCAATTAAAAATATCATTTGATATCTTTAAGGTTTTTCATTGTGATATAATTTAATTCATGCACTTTTTTGTTGCTGCTGTTACTATTCTTGTTATTATTTCTAGGAAACCATTGCCTAAACCAAGGTCGCTAAGATCTAATCCATTCATTTTCAGAATTTTATAGTTTTATCCTTTACATTTAGGTGTATGATCCATTTTAAGTTAACTTTTTACATGGTGTGAGGTCAGGTTCCAAATCCATCCTTTTATTAATGAAGGAAACTCTATCATGGGCATTATATACATTTTTGAGAATACCAAAGGCAATCTCACTATCTTGTATTGGGAGGGGGGAGTGGAGAGGGAGCGGGGAAAGATCAGCAAGTGCTGAGTACATGTGTGTCACTATCACTATGAAATGCATTATGATGTGATTCTATAATGTACCAATAAAAGTATTTTAAAAATCCATCCTCTTGTATGTGAATATCTATCTTAGCAACATTTATGGAAAAGTCTATTATTCTTTGCCCCATTGAATTGACTTAGCACCTTTGTAGACAGTCCATTGACCATGTGAAAAATTATTTCTAGAGTCTCAATTCTATACCATTGCTCTATATGTCAATCCATTTTCCAATGCCATAAATATTGATTACTGCACTTTTGTAATGAGCACTGCAATCAGTAAATGTGAATCCTCTATGTTCTTCTAGGATTACATGGACTCTGCATATCAATTTGGGTACTATTTCCAACGAAACAGTATTCGGTCTTCTGATTCATGAACATTGAAGTCATTGCAATTACTTAGGTTTCTTAAATCTTTCTAGAAATGTTTTGTTGCAAAGTGGAAAACTTGTAAATTTTGGTTAAGTTTATTTCTAAGTATTTTATTTTTATAGCCTATTTTCATACAGGTACAGTCTTTCCCCTATATGCAGGAGGTCTTTTTCTGTGGATTCAACAAACTGTGGGTCAAAAATATTCTTTGTTTACCAAACATGTAGAGTCCTCTTTTTCTTGTCATTATTCCTTAAACAATGTGGCATAATAACTATTTTATTATATTTTGATAGTATGAGGTAATATAAATAATCTAGGATAATTTAAAAAACCTGTTCTCCTCCTGGCTCACCCTCCCAAGTACTGGGATTATAGGCATGTACTACCACACCTGGCTTGATTCTTGTATATGATCTTTAATACAATTTATGTGGGTTTTTTTGTTGTTGTTTCATTTTGTTTTGTTTTAAATTATGTCTTAAAGGAGCTTTGGGTGTATCTCAGTGGTCAAGCACTTGCGTAGCATGTACAAGGTCCCATGTTCCTTCTTTAACAATGGAAAAAAAATATGTCTTTCAATTTTTTATTGAATTTCTCCTTTCCTATATTTTTGAAAAGTTGATCAATATTATAAATGGAAATTCCCCCAACATATATATTTATGCATCTTTTCAAATTATCTTAAAATTTTTTGTATTTATTATGATTTTCTAAGTATGTAATCATAATATCTGTAAACAAACTTACATAGCTTATGGGGTATCCATATTTATTATTTTATTTACTTAGCCTATTAAAATAATTTTGAACAATAATTGAGTGAATATTCCTGATTGATATTCTACTCTGTTTCAATTGAGTAACTGTTAATTTTATCAGTTGACTATTGATTGTTCTAATTTGACATGCTTGATTAATTAATTATCATTAGATTTATAAGATTGAATTATCCATGTGTTCCTGGAATAAGATCTTTCCAATTGTGGTATTTTATTCTCATAATATGCAACTGGATTCACTTTAAATTTTGTGTCTATCTGTACAAGTATATGCTGTTCTTTTTGTATTCTGCCTATTAGATTTGGCTATGAGGATTTTTTTTTTTTGCTGTTGTTATTGTTTTTAGAGCAATAACAAAATTTTCCCAGAAAAGAATTTCTAAGTTGCATAAAGTATTTTCACAACTTTGCATATTGTTCAATTGTTTGCTTTTATTTTAGTTAAACCAGTAGAGCCTCTTATACTGAGGTTAGTAGACTATATTTGGAAATGTGTCTGAACTGCAGACTATTTCATAATGGCATATAATCCTTCCTATTTTTTGTGATCATTAGACTGCCCAGTTTTAGATAATTTTAATAGTACCTCTATGTATATCTAGTTACATCTGTTTTATCGCATATAATGCACATTTTTGCGTCTCTAATTTGTGTAAATAATCAACTTTTTAGAAATTTGTCTGTTTCATTATTTTTTCATATAGTCCCTTTCACTTTTATTTATTTTTATATTGTGTTTTTTGGGGGCTCATTAATTACACATTTTACTCCCTTAGTTCTCCTCCTGGTTTATTTTGATACTTACTATGTCCCAGATATTTTTGGGTAACACATGATCATGAAAATCATTGGGATTTAGAGGCAATTATGTATGACCAATATTTTTAGCTATAATGCTTAAAAATATCTTTGTGAGATTCTTGGGGAGATGTTACCTTTTCCCTGAATGCCTGTATTACTTTGGAACTGATACATTTTACCTGTCATCCTGGTGACTGTAAGAGAATATTTCCATTGGCAAATGATTTCAATTCTTGCATCTCCGTTCATAAAATGAATGTGTTAAATTCTTGTGAGGAAACAGTATATATTAGCTAACAATGAACATTTTGCTTTTCTGTAGAGTCTCATTTTAATTCTTCTGCCTCTGTTGCAAATGTATTTTAAGTTTCAAGAGTGACTAAAATGACAGTTTTATTGTTTACTGTGGTCACTGCTGACTCTAGTATATTGTTTGCTGACTCAGCTTAAATTTAGAAAATGTGTGCATATTCTGGATTTCTTCCCAGAAAGGAATGTGACTGCAGGTCATATAAATGGAGAACAAATCCTTTTGTATTGGAAAATTTGTGAATTTTCTGAGGCACAGCAGATTAGTAGTTAATCTTTCTTTCTTTAAATCTTGGAGCAATTTTGTAGACTCTTGGAGGTGATATTTTTATCTAAACTCTGATTATTTTGCTGCATACCAAGAATTAAGGGCTAAAAGAATATGTGGCTGGCATCAAGGAAATAAATAGATATTAAATTTAAAAACAAATACATTATTTTTAAAAGTTTATTGCATTAAAGTGTGATTTTCATTTGTTTATCTAGTATTCAGGTGGAGGCTGTAGGCCTCTAATATATTTGTTGTGTTTATGTAAAATAGTGTTCATAGCATCCGACAGTCCTTGGCACCTGTGTTTGAGGGGGGAGGATTTGTTAGTTAACTGGAGGGCAGTAGAAATAACTCTGGGTTTGGTGTCACAGATGTAGCTTCTAATTCTGGGCTAACTATTGAATATTTATGTAGACTCAATAGTAAATTAACCACTCTAAACTTTGATTTTCACATATATGGTAAGTTTTATAAGTGGAGACAGTTCAGTGAGTCTTTGGGTTCAGCAGGAAACACTAGCAGGTGTAGTAATGAAGTTGTCCTGTGGTAACATGGGGTTGGAAGAGGATCCCAGCAAGACTCCATGACAAAGGAAAATGAAAATCAATTATAGATGGGAAATACTAGTATGGTGTATTCCTCTCAGATAAAAATCAGGAAATGAATTGAATGACTTTGATAATTTTTAGGAAAAGGAAAGCCTTCACTATATTGTCAGAATCATACACAGCCAGGGGCCAGGATGAGACTCACACTTTCAGAAAGCTCTGTTAAAAAAACAAAAAACAAACAAACATACAACAACAACAAAAATAAAAACACCAAAAAACAAAAACGAAACAAAACAAAAAAAGTGAGGAAATTTGCAAGTTGTAGACAAGAACTTCTGAAATGAGAATAGGGGTCCGTGTCCTCACAATGTTGCCATCTTTCTGAAGCTGGAGAATATAGTTCTTATCCCTCTTACACTGAGATTGCTATTTTTGTGTAGAAATATCACTGGTTTCTTTTGGTTTCAGGTCTCCGTTTCAAAAAAGGTGGAAATAATGCCTCTTTTTTCATCAAAGTGAGATTACACATGTGTTTACATCCACTCACCTGGCCCCTTGCTTAGCACCAATGAGTGACTGATTCATATACATTACTTTTTCTTCTGACTCCTTGGTACATTTTCACTTAACATTCCTTCAATAAATATTTCTTGATGCTATATGCTAGAAACAGAGCTAAATGCTGCAGTGAAATAAGCATCATAGTGCTAGCATTATAGAGCTTGCAAATGAAAGAATTAGACAGATATTAAATCAGCATGCTTGGAAATATAATTACAAGTTATAATTTATTTAATATTTATATTTTAATGTACATATTTATTTTATTTTCAAAAATTATTAACATATAATAATTACACATATTTAGGGGATATAGTATAATAATTTGATGTAATGATTAAAGGGAAATTAGCATTTTATCTCCTTAAAGATTTACCATTTCTTTATGTTGGGAAACTTCAAATTTCTCTTTTCTAGTTCTTTATAAAGTGTATAATAAAAATTATCATGAAGTATATTTATCCCATTGTACTATATAATACTGGAACATACTCATCCTGTATTTCTGTATTTCTGTATATGTTATGCAGCCTCCCTCAATTCCCCCTCCATCTTCTACTCCTAGCCTCCAGTGAACACTATTCTACTCTTTATTTCTAGAAAATCAACTTTATCAGCTACCACATGTGTTGAGAGCATGCAACAGTTGTCTTTTTGTGCCTGGCTTATTACAGTTAATCTAATGGACCTCCAATTCTATCCATGTTGCTGCAAATGACAGGATTTTGTTGTTTGTGATACGGGTTTTGAATGATTGATATGGCCTGCTCTGAGGAGTTAAGGATACATTCATGGAAAAGTAGCATTTAACTGGCATCTCAAGCTGTCAGTAAATCCTTAGCAAGGCCAGAGACAGAGGAGAGAGAGAGACAGAGAGAGAGAGAGAGAGAGAGAGAGAGAGAGAGAGAGAGAGAGAGAGAGAGAGAGAGAGAGAGAGAGAGAGAGAGATCCTGATTGGAGCAATAGCATTGGTAAAAGAGTAGATTCAAGAAGGGTCATAGTATATTTAAACAACCAAGGATGAACCATCTTGGAAGCACAATTTTAGAGAGGACTTAAAGGGTGGAGATTGAAATGGAATTAGGGAGTGGTATAGCACAGTCCATGCTATTCTGGTTTCACTTTAGTTATGAAACTCTATGTTATTGACCTGGCATGGAATCACACACCTATACTTCTAGTACATGGGAGGCTGAAACAGGTTTGAGGCCAACATTTGGCAACTTAACAAGACTCTGTTTCAAAATTAAAAACTAAAAAGCAATGGGTATAACTCAGAGGTAGAATAACACTGTGTTCAAACACCACTACCCCCCACACACAAACTCTCAGTGTTATCTGTGGAAAATAATATTCAGATAATCAACTTCAACATCCAGAAGGCATTATATCAGTAACAGAAAATAATGGTTTCAGTGGAGACCATAGAGTATCAAAGATCTTATTTCAGCTGGGTGTTGTAGTGCACACCTAGAATCCTAGTATTTGGGTGGCTGAGACTGGAGGATCACAGGTTCAAGGACAGTCTTAGCAAGTAGTGAGACTCTCATTGACTTAGCAAGACTTTGTTACAAAAATACAATAGGGCTGGGGATGTAGCTCAGAGGTAGAATGCCCTGGGTTCAATCCCCAGTACCACGAAAAAAAAAAATCTTACTTCTATGTTGCTTCTCTATGAAATATGACTCACCTAGAAGAAATGTACAAATAAATTGCTTAGGAAGTAACATGTAATGGGCCTGTTTCTACCAGCTGGCTTTTGGTATTCTCAGCTGAGCCCAAAGTTGATATCATTGAGTTCACTGTGTGCCTTTCTTTAGAGGGAGACAAGTCACCAGTAAAATAAATCACCTGCCAAGCCCTCTCTCAATGGATAGTGTTGGAATCTCTTTGACTTTTATATATCTCTCTGACATTTAGATTTGAATATGACAGTTAGAGAAGAAAGGGTTATAAATGACAGCCTGTGTTTTAAACAGCAGATTTGTAAACCTGAGTAAGAAAGAAAAGGGGAGTCAAAGAGAGAGAGAGGGAGGGAGGGAGGGAGGGAGGGAGAGAGATGGAGAGGGGGAGAGGGGGAGAGAGAGAGAGAGAGAGAGAGAGAGAGAGAGAGAGAGAGAGAGAGAGAGAGAGAGAGAGAGAGGAGGCGAGCAAGCCAGCTCCCTGGGACAACTGTGATGTGAGTACCCACTAGGTGCTCTGAGGTTTTTCCATCACCATGGTATCTTACTTGGTGTTTAACTCTCATGAGTATTAAGTAGCCTGGGATGAAACCAGCAGCTGCAGTAGACTGGGTTGCCACTCATGTACTAAATATTTATTGGACAACTATATTTCTCTAGGTGGTACAACAATGAATAATTATGTCTCTTGCCTCTAATGAATTCATAATCCATTGGGTGCTGGAAATGTAAGTAATTACAATATTGTTGATTAACATCTTCGAAAACAAATAGTGTTGTGCCCTTTGGCAAGTGATTTATACCAATTTTATCACCAGTTGTTTTTGTAACCATTTCTTCATAAAGGGTAATTGAGACACTGAGAAGATGGCTAAGAACATAGTTTGTAATTATCAAACCTAAGATTGAGCCCAGTTTTCTCTTCTATCCAACTTCATTCTGTTAACCACTACTCTATATTATTCCATCAAAAAGTGTCAATAAAATATGTGCAAGATGCTAAGGCAGCAACTAGAAAGGGTCATGTGAGTCTATCTGAAAGAACCCAGGATGGGTGATATCTACACTCTTGATTTGGGCCAGTCATGGCCAATCCCTGAGCAATCTCTATGACATTACAAACAGTTACTCTATCTATCTTGGTCTCATCATCTAGAAATATATGGGGTGAATTGGTCATCTTTAAAGGGTAATAGGAAATATACCCCTCACTTTGAAAACTAGTAAGTAAAAGGGAGGAATCAACCCACCCTAATCTATATGAAAGTATTCCAGTGAATAAATGAAAGAAGAAATGATAGACTAGCACCATTTTCCTGCCCTTCTTCCCAATTTGATTAAAATACTCATTCTTCCCAAAAATTATTTTGATATGACTACAGAACAAGAATTTATGAGCTATAATCTGAAGGACTAGACTAACAATTGGCAAACAGCTAGTGTGTGAGTTAACTTGTAATGGCTATGCACTGGTAGCCATGAGGTAGGAGCAGGGGGAAGAGAAAGCCCTCCAGTCAGGGTGGGCTAGTCAGGACCAATGAGAAGGCTCAGGCCATGCAGAGCTACTGGAAGAGTTCAAGAGACTGAAGTAAAGACAGATGTGAAAGCCCCAAAGCATGTTTAGAACATCAAAGACAGAAGAACATCAAAACAGAAAATTTTGTCTTGAAAACATATTACCAAAAGCTTATTAAAAACAATTGGGAGTTCACCTCTGTTTTCATATATCTTAGCCCATTTTTCCTTCTGAAGATTTACAATAAAGAGTGCTACAGGTCAAATCTTTGTCTGATCTTATTATCAGATTCTTTGTTAAATTACTTAATGCAAAATCAACCAAGATGGATTTGCATAAGCAGCAATATGAATGCATGTAATGGGAAATAATAAGTGCTGTATAGAGCTGATCAAATATTTAAGGAGAATAAAGGATTTAATTTAGCTTCAAAAGCTATGCTATGGAGGTGATTCAGATGATAATTAATATCCTCTATCTAACTCCAACACATAACACTTGGAAGGCTGATGCACCTTCTTTTCTTTAGCACTTCTTCACAGGAGCTGTTCCCAGGCTGATTTTCTTTGCCACCCTACAAATTCTCCCACAGTTACCTAATTGACCCCTGTTACTTGAATTGCCTTGGCAGATGACTCAAATTGTATGTATGCCTTCTAGATACATAGCAGGTGTTAACTGAGGGTGGCCATCCCAAGTGCCCTTAAGGACCTAAATATTTGAAGGAGGCAGGAGGAAATCATGTTAGTGTGGCTGCAAATTTTTCACAGACAGACATCTACAATTATATATTCAATGTATCTGTTTTGTTTTGTTTTGTTTTTTTTTCCTGTGCTGATAAATGAAACATAGCTTGGAGTTTTATTTGACAGCAGGATGATAATTTGTCACTTCTGTCCTAGACCCATCTAAAGAAAGGTGTAATGGGCATACCTCTGTAGAGATGCCACCATGTCTAAAACAAAATTGTTTTTCTCATTAAATGTCTTCCTCCTGCTGTGTTCCCTGTCTTGCTCATTGGTATAGCCATCCAAATTGTTTCTCCAGCTAAACATGTGGGGGGTATTTTGTACTCCTCTCTCTTCTTTGCATGTCATAACATTCCAACACCAAGACTTGCAGATTCTATACTCTAAATATATGCCTGTTTCCTTGACTTGACTCTTTTCAATGTATTCTTCAGATAACCGCCAGCATGAATGCACTAAAAATCTTTATTTTAACTACACTGGGTAAAGGTTTCAACTGACTACATAACATGTTTATTCTTAGCTTTACATCCAACTATTTCACTCTCTGACCTCTGCCTACCTAACTCTAATATGCATCTTCAGTCATGAACACTCACTTAAATTGGGATTAATATTCTTATTTATATATGTTTTTATTGGTGCATTGTAATTATACATTCATAGTGAGATTCAAAGTGATACAAACACAGATACACACTGCATTTGGTGTATTTCCCTCAGCATCCTGCTTCACTCCTCCTTCACCATATGTTAGTAAGATTGTTAGTGACACCCTTGTATGTGGACATAACATTATTTGAACTGTTATTTTCCTCTATTCTTTTTTCCTCTCCTCATCTTCCTCTCCCAATCCCTTTACATAATTCTTCTGTTCTCTCTTCTTGTTTATCTAAAGTTCCTTTTGTTTTCTATTTTTGTTCTAGCTTCCATATATGAGAGAAAAAGTGACTCTTGACTTTCTGAAACTGGCTAATCTCACTTAGCATAAATGACATAATTTTGTTGTTAATGGCTCAGTAAAACTCCATTGCATGTATATACCACATTTTCTTTACCCATTCATCCGTTGATGGACACCTAGCTTAGTTTCATAATTTGGCTATTATTAATTATGCTGCTGTAAGCATGGATATGCATGTATTATTATAGTATTCTAATAATTTTGGAAAGATATCAATGAGTATTATAGTTGAATTATATGGTGGTTTCATTTTCTAGTCTTGAGGAATCTCATCCTGATCTCCATAGTTGTTGCACTTATTTATAATCCCACAAAAAGTACGTAAGAGTTCCTATTTCCCCACATCCTCACCAACATTTATTATTGTTTATTTTCTTACAATTGTCATTGTAACTGGTGTTAGATGAAATTTCAGTATAGTTTTTATTTGCATTTCCCTGATTGCTAATGATGTTAAACATTTTTTACATATATGTTGGCTGTTTCCTGCTCACATTATCAGCATTCCCAAGACTACATTCCCACATGTTATAGCAATCCTTTGCATTTGCTGCCCCACACCAATATTTTCCCCCTGGGTACCTCTTTTTCATTTGTTCATGACACAGCTTAATGTTAGCCCCTCTGAGAAAACTTCTTTTGCATTTCAGCCTGATAAAGTCACTTCCTTTCCTGTGCTCCAAATGCTCTTTATTAATAATTCTACTTTAACATTTACTCAACTGAACTCCAATTATCTCTTAAGCATCTTTCTCACTGACAGGACCATGCTCTTCCTTCCCCAAGGTCAGAGACCATGGATTTTAAACTGGCACAGTGTTGGCACAAAGTTCATGTTGAATAATCACCTCAAGAATGAAAGAGTAGATGAATTAATTGGTTCATAGGTAGATTCCAAAAGTTTCACTTGCGAGTGCTGTTTTTCTGTCAGTATATATCAAGTTTTTTTTTTTTTTTTTTTTTTTCAAGGAAAGGATTCTAATGGGGATTGAACTCAGGGACGCTCTACCGCTGATCTATATCTCCAGCCCTTTTCATTTTATTTTTAAAATTTATTTATTTTTATTTTGCTTTTAATATTGCATTCTAGTCTCATATCATATTATAAATCATGTTGACAGTGATATACGTGCACACAGCACTTGGGGCCCCGCCGCCTCTCCATTTCTCCCCTTTCCAGTACAGAGTGCTGGGATTGATGTTGCTATATTCACATATGTACACATAGTAGATGGTAGTATTTCCAATAATGAACCTCAGTCTTTCCCCTCCCCTTCCCTTAGACCAGTTCCATGGCTCCAGTGAGGTTTCTCCTCCATTGTCTGGAGTCCCTCTGGTATTCCAATTACTCCTTAGCTTGAGAATATTAGAGAAAACATATACCCCTTCACTTTCTGTGACTGGCTCCTCTCACAACATAATATTCTCCAGGTATTTCCATTTTCTTGTAAATGACATTATTTTATTCTTCTTTATTGCTGAATGGAATTCCATTGTGTGTATTTCCTTTCATTTTGTAATCTATTCATCAGTTGATAGGTTGGTTCTATAATTTGGCTATTTTAAATTGTGCTGATATAAACATGGGTATAAGAACCATACAGGAGGCATCAAAATCCCTGACTTCCACTCATATTTATTTTGAGACAGTATCTGCTTAAGTTGCTGAGGCTGGCCTCAAACTTGTGGTACTCCTGCCTTAACCTCCTGAGTAGCTGAGATTATAGGCTTGTGCCACTGGGCCTTCCCAAGGTTTATATGTGTTTACTCTTTCTATTTACTCTTCCCACCCCACATGCCTGTGTGTGCATGTGGTGGCACACACACATGCACGCAAGCACACACAGAGAGATGCCTATGAATTGCAGCCCTTTGATTATCAGGGAATTTGTCCCATTTTTGCATTCTATGTGACAACAAGCAGGCTGTATTTGCTTTCTAAGTTTTGCTGGGTTGAAAATTTCAAACTGTTATTACACTTTGAAGGTATTCAGGAATTCTCTGTGTCATGAGAGCTCAGGTGTCTTCTGTAGGTGGTGTTGTAGTGGATGGAGAATTATTGAATGGATATAGGGAAGCTTCAAGCCTTCTGCTCTGCAAACCATGAATGACTGCTCTTTAAGACATACTCAGTGCTACACACCCACCTACTACAAGACATCCTACATGGATTTCCTTTTAATAGATACAGTTTTGACATGTCTTTTAAGTGTTGAGTGATGACATGTAAGGCTTATTGAAGGGATAAATGGTGGATGGTGTTGAGAAAACTTCTTTTAGCCCAAAATAGATGAAGTATTCAAGGATGATCTTGTTTCTCCCAGAAAATTTGCATCCACACAAAACATGAATCTGCAGAAGGACCCAAACAGTTCTTAAAGGATATCCACAGCCATTACAAACATACTGTACTAGTGGAAATATTTTTGAAATTTGACCAGTGAAATGTGTGTTGTGCCACACATGATTTTTCTAAAGAGGGATGTGTCACTCAGTATTTTCTAAGTGTTTGCCCACATCAGCTCCATGATTTGTGTGGCCTTTAAAAAAATCTACACTTTAGCTAGGAGAAAAACAATGAGGAAAAGAGATCCTCCTTGGACTGAGTTAAAAGATAAACAATTTAAAAAAATTATAAAATGTTTGCACCTTCCATCCATCATGTACATTCGCGGTATTACCTGTGAACCAGAATTAAATGTGTGGTAAGGTATCAGGCATGTGCCTTGCCTTTGAGAGGCTCATGTCTTAAAGATATTGATAGACTTTCATGGTTATAATAAATTTGATTGAAAGTATACAGGGATTTCAAATTTCCACTCAGCACACTAAAATCTTACTTCTCTCTCATGTGGTTGCTCTTTTTTGTTCCTACCCTGGAATAGAATGACCTCAACTCTGCCAAGATGGCGACTTTCACCTGGGTTCTTTTAATGACAATTTTTTAAAAATTTTTATGTTTTAATGAATTTTATTGTGTATTTTTATTTTGTATATATATATACATATATATAAATTTTATTTTGTATATTTGATTTTATATTTAATAAATTTTATTTTGTATATTTACAGCATGGTATTATGAGAGTTGACAACTTTTTAAAGAAAAAATTTGTGTTCAATTTGTATTGCATTTAATTACTGATTTATTGAAAATATATATATATCTATGAATATTTAAAATCATGTTTACATAATTACATATAATTATATATAATAAAGCAATATTTAATATATATAAGCATACACACACTCATATTAGTGGATAAGTAGATACATACATGCATATGTATAGTAGTCCCTTGGTATCCAGGAGAATTGGTTCCAGGTCCCCTGGGGATACAAAAATCAATGGATACTCAAGTCCCTTATATAAAATGGTATAATATTTACACATAACCTAGATGCATTCTCCTTTAAACCATGTTAGGTTACTTAAACACCTAATACAACGTGACATATAAATAGTTATTATACCGTATTGTTTCAGTAATAACAGCAAGGAAAAGTCTGCAGATTTAATATAGATGTGACTTTTTCTGAATATTTTTGAAACACAGTTGGTTGGATCCATATTATAAAATATATACATATGTGTATATAACTTGAAATATTTTCTTTGTACCCTCAAAGCAACTAAAACTTTAATTAAACTCCAGTGCCTGCCCTGAAAGTCAACTGTGAAGTCTCAGCGCTGTAATTGTTCAAGAGTAATATAACCCACACTCTGTCATTCAATGAATAATTACCTCTTACCTTGCATCAACATGGAAAATAACTAGAGAAAGTAGCACTGGGTGGCCGCAGCCAGCAGACCCTTCATCCTGTTCTCTGATAGACTCTTTCTGTTGGTCTGGATCTGCACCAGACTCTTTCTGTTGTCTGGACTGTGCAGAGCCATTTGGAACCTGTCAGATGAGGTTGTGAGCTGAGATGAGGCAGCAGCTGCTTTCTGAGAGGTGAGACAAGTGGTCCAACAAAGGAGGTCCAACAAAGGAGGAGTGTATGTCTAGTAGAGGGTCTGCAAGGATATGAGGTGGACTGGAAGATTTCTGGAAGAACTTGTGACACCTGGAAAAGAAAGGATTTTGTTATCTGTGCTCCCCTGCACTGGCACAAGGTCCAGCGCACAGTGGGTCCTCCTTTCCTACTGACAGAAGGAGTGAGTGAAACAAAAGCTTGGGTGAAAGACAAACCTCATTTCCCAAGATGGGAACATCTTTGCATTTGCCTCAGCTCAGGGCTGGTCTTGCTGTGGATACTGAGGAAGTGTTGAGGTGCAGTCCTCGAGGCAGTGGGGTTGGGGGTCCCTCGACAGGTGTAGAATGAGACGAAGTCATGATAATACACTCACACTGAATGCAGTGAAGAGGCTTTTCTGTTTATTGCTTGTTAGTAGCTGCTTTATACTATTTTTTTTCTTTGCAATGAGGCCCATAGAACAGGAACCTCCACAGACCTGTTCCTCCAAAGGTTATCCTCAACCAGTCAAGGTTACAAAATAAAACAAATATATAAAAATTTTCTTAGAACATAAAAATTCTTAAAAATACAACATGTATATAAAAATTCTTTTCCATTAGTTTAAATCTTCACTATTTGTTTAGCCCCTTTAAGCAGTGTTCTTATCTTTATCTCAGGTAGCTAGAGGATTAATGTATCCCATAAAATTCCAGGGAGACAAGGTGGAAGTGAGCAAAGATTATTTGTAGTAACTATTTTAGATAAACCTGCAAAGCCTGTTTCTTGACTAATGTTTATAAGAGATTAATAAATTGGGTTGTCTTGAGGCACTGCTTTTTCAGCTAATATTAAGAAATCACTATCCAACTGACCATCATGTGTTTATAAGCAATTTTCCTTTATAATTAATGTAAAAGCAAAACCCAAAGAGCCCCAAATTCCCAGAATATAATATAATGCAAAGTGGGATATGCCATGCATTCCTTCTCTTGGAATCGCCTGCCTTGCAGGACTCCAGTGGACCTAGCCTTGCTCAAGATCCAGCTATTAAGGAGCTGTGGCAAAGAATAGAAAAAATTAGCAGTTTTAATCAGTAACAAAGAATGAGTAACTGGAAAGTCATTCTTCGAATATATTCATGAATTCTTACATTTGTCTCAGCTAAGATGAATCTGAGTGGCCCCAGGAGACCATTCTCAGGGAAGCACTGCTCAGCACTTCAGAGCCTTCTCACAAGAGGCCACCTGAGGCATGGGTCTGGGCCCAGAATCCCTGTTCCCTACCCAGCTTCTTTTGGGCCAGAGTTTGTTCCGTGTACTTAATTTATTTTTTCTATACATATATTTTTGAGCACTCTGACTGTATCAAGGGCTGGGTAAAGTGTATAGATAAAAATGATAAGTAATGCAGAGATATAAGAACTCACAATTGCCAGGCAGGATAGTGCATGCCTGTAATTCCAGTACTTGGGAGCCTGAAGCAGGAGGAATGCAGGTTCAAGGCCAGCAGTGCATGGCACCTTGGGGAGACCCTGTTTCAAAAAATAAAGATAAAATAGGCTTTGGGGTATAGCTCAGAGGTAGAGTGCTCATGAGTTCAATTCTCATTATCATACTCACACCCACACGCATTCACATACACAAAAGTGGGGTATATAGCAGAAGATGGTCTAATAGACTCATAGTGGCTTTCCGTGTTATTTCAAGCTGAGCTAAGCTTCTGACTTCCAGGAGGGGGCTCTAGGGATGTTGAACAGAAGCTCTATAAAAGGGATTTCTGTTGGAACTTTTTTAGAGCTGTAGATTTGCAAGACCATGCACATAAAGGGACAAATAAGTTTAATAAATGCTGAATATTATATCTCTTTTTAGTAACTTAAAAATGCATGAATACACTGCAGTTCCTTAGAAATCCTGCAATAAATAAATCAATGTGCTTATTTAATAGAGGACTTAATTACTCTGAGAGCCTCTCTATGGGAAATGTTGGTCTGTATCTTCCATTGGGTTTTCTGAGCTATTGTGGGTATGCACAGGCACAATGAGGACAAAAAGGACTTTCAACAGAGCCCCCAAAACCAGACCTTCTCAAAGATAGAGCAAATATTAGATGCCATTTTGTCCAATCTTGTTGCCAGCCAGACTATTGAAGAGTGGCCTCCCAGCTTCTCCTTGGTAGGAACCTCATTACATTGTATACTGCATTGAAATCTACAACTTCTGACTTCTCCACTGGATGTTGCTTTCTAAAGATATCTACTCATACCCTTTTCTGGAGATTTGAAGCATCCATCAAATCTCTTTTTGCCACAGCTTTTAAGAGTCTTGACTCATCAGACCCAGGGGAGCTGTTGAGTCAAATTTTCTCATGATCTGCTCAGGTGGATTAGAGAACACACACACACACACACACACACACACACACACACACACACACACTAAATGCATTCATTGCTTAATCAGTGTGGATTTAATGTGGTAAATACAATATCATTTATAAAATTCTACACTGATATTTTGCTTTTGGTAAATCTTACTGAATCCAACAGAAATGTCAGTGTAGTGACAGCCTAATCAAGCATTCGCCAGGTGCTCTGCCAAGGTACTCTCTCAACAAGTAAGCCTCTCTATTTAATCTATGTTTTTTTTCCAGTGCTTAACTCATCATTATTTAATCATTAAGTTGGTATCAAAGGTATTTTTTCTAAATATAAACTTTATCATCCATCCAGAGCTACCAATGAGCTGTTTCTTCCTAGAACAACAATGAGGACAACAAGACAGCAAGCAATTCTATACCATTGGCTATGTGATCTTAATGTTCTAAGTCCTGTAAACAATTTTATGGATACAATTCTCAGGATAACTCTAAAAGAAGATGAAATTATGGGGAAATTATTACCCCCATGTCATAGATGCGAAACTGAGGCACAGAGAGGCTAAACAACTTGCCTAGATGATTTGAATAGCATCTCTGTTTGGAGCTTAGATTTGAATCCAAGCAGTCTTGCTCCAGAGACCATGTTCCTAACGACTATATTATATTACTTGTCTCGGTTGAATTAGTACACACTTAATCCAAAAGTGCTGTAGCACAATTTATTGGGCTGTCAAATATTTAAAGAAATGAAGAATCACCTGCAAATGCAAAAAGTAGGGTGAATTCATGTAGGCAAATATTAACATTAGAAAATTTACCTGATAAATGCAAACAATTTAGCAAGACCCAAGAGTAATAGCATGGGGAGCTGTGGTGTTTGTTTCCCATTTCACAAAATAAAGCAGCCAACCTTGCGTTTGTCTCAACAAGTAGTTTGTTTAGCTTCTCAGAGGAATAGCAACAAATGTAAATAAAATCAATAACAGCTGAAAAATCTTAACAGGTAATGTATATCAGCTTTTCTTTGTGTGCCTCAGCCTGTCGATTCTATTTCAAGATACTGCATACGTGATTTCTTATTTGGGTTTCTGAGATATATTGTGCCTCAGCAATATACACATCAAACATGTTGGAAGTCAGCCCCAAGAAGCAACATCCACTTGAATTATACATTGCTTCCCAAGGTGATGAGAACTTAGACCTGCCTGCCTGACTGCTTCTGAAGAATTCTACCAAGAATGAAACACACACACACACACACACACACACACACACACACACACACACACACACACAGTTAAGATTTCTATATATTTCACAATTTGGAACAATACCAAAAACACCTTATGTCTATGAACAGTCACTATGGGTAAGAGGATATGTACCTTTTCTATTCAGTATCCAGCGCAAATGTGTCCAGAAGACTCTAGTGTTTGCTGCCAGAATGGTAGTGTCATCAGATCTCAGATGTTTTGCAAAACCAGAGTTGTTATCCTTGCTGATATCTAATAACCCTATTTATGGCCCAGCCACCATAGAAGTAATTATTAGTATTCTCAGAGTTGTTCTATAAACTCGTAATGGTGTGTTTCATTGTTTGTGGTATTAGCCTTGGGCCGTTAGACATAATTCTGTTTATGACTATGAAGTCAGGCTGTCCATCCAGAACATGATGGATTATGTATTCACCACATCTGCTGAATCAGCTGGGCTTGTGCAGTGAATACTATATCCTCATTTGCAGAACTCGATGGGCTTCTGAGTGAACATCCATAGGATTTGGCTTGTAATGTTTAGAACACAATTTATTTCATTTTCCTCAGATAAATGGATCCCATATGCTTTCAATTAGCCACAGTTTGTATTATTTTGCTTTACAAGTTGAAATCCATTTTTAATTTTGCTGTGGTATAATATCCACATGAGAATCCTCTTCACCTTGGGGAGAGAAATCCAAGGAACCATTTTTTCTCATCCAGGATGACTGAGATAACACATTTTAGTAAGGCTCAGATAAAATGTACTATAATCAGCTGTCTTTTGGTAGAGGTTTTTGTTTTGTTTCTGCCACAATTGGAGTTCTAGACCCCTTATCATAAATATATGTGTTATTTTTATATATTAGATGTTGATTCAAGAACAAGATTCCTTTGACCTTTAGGTTCTTCCTCACACATTCATTGGGCAACATGGAGTGGAGAAATGTGGATACTTTTATGGGCCAGGTTTGGAGAAGATGCTTATCCCCTCTGTCCATATGCTGGTAGCTACAAGTTGGTTATGTGACCCTTCCGAGATGCAGAGCATGCTGCAAAAGCCAGTCCCTTGCTTAAGGGTTGTTCAAGCAACACTGCTATATTCTTTAATAAGAAGTACCCATCTTCAGTAGATTCTATCACACTGTGATATCTTACTGAGCCTCAGTTTTCTCATTTAAAGTGAAGATAACTTAACTTGCCTCACATATTATTATTTTTAGATGGGGTTATTAACATTAAAAATTCATGTGAATTGCAAAATACTACACAGGTTTAAACTTTAAAGTAATAATAATAATAATAATAGTAATAATAAGTAGTGGCATTAAAGTAAAAATGATTCATTGTCTCCTACCTTAGAGAATTAGGAGAGTACTCAGGAGATGGGTCATATGATAAGCAAAGTGACATTACTTTCATAATTGTCCTTTATCTTTAGAGCTTCTTTTGTGCCTGCTGAGATATGCCAACACAGTTCATGGAGTCAAATTTTATAGATAAAAGGAAAGACTTTGGGCTCATCAGAAAGGTTGACCACCCTATCTAAAAATAAAGTTTGACCACTTTCTAGGTATGTAAACAATCGCTTTAATTCAAAGTTAAAAATTATTCACCAAAACAACACCTGAATTTAGCTTCACACAAAATTGTGTCATATAACAATAGGTCCATCTACAATAGAAATCAACATGTAAGGTATAAATAGCACCTGGTTTTATATTGAGATGAGTTGTAGGGATAGTAATGCACAGGTTAAAAGCATGAGGCTGCTGGGTGGTAGCACACACCTGTAATCCCAATACTTTAGAGGTTGAAAAAAGAGGATCACAAGTCCGAGGCCAGCACAATGTATCTTAGGGAGACTTTGTTTGGAAATAAAAACTTTAAAAAGGTCTGTCGATATAGGACAGAGGTAGAATGCCCCTAGGTTCAATCATCAGTGCCACAAGGGGGAAAAAATGAGGCTTTGAGATTAAAGAAATCTAATTTTAATTTGGCTCTACATTAACCAATTTCATGAATTTTAGCAATTTATCTGTCTGATCCTCTGTTTTCTCATATATTCAACAGAGAGAAATTGATAAACTCAACTATTTTTTATGTGAGCTAAGTTTCATGCTTCTTAAATATTAGCTGCAAGGGAAGACACTGTTCATACATCATTCTTAATCTTCACAGAAACACAATAAGATAGTAATAAAACTGAGACTAGAACCCAGGACAGTCTGAATCCAAAATTCATTCTTATAATCTTTATTATTATTTTGCCTTTCTAGGCTTAAAACTTTGCCTTGCCATTGTAATTGCTCAATAAATCACAGCAATTACTGTTAATATTTGTGTTTATGTTCAGGTCAATTGCTAGATGATAGTGGGTATTCTCTTCCCCAGTGATCCAGATATTAGATATGCGCATTCCCCACAGTGCTAATGGTGCCTTGAAGTCATAGCTCTTCCTGAAACTTCTCTACAGTGACACCAACTCTGAAGGGAAGGGAAGGTTGTGGTAGTCCCATTTCATAGATAATACATAAAATATTTAATTGCCATATACTACATCTATATTATATATTTTTACTGTTTTCTTATAGTTTTGTTTTCCTGGCTATGAAGTTTAAATTATGAATTTTCCTTTTTTGAAAATTCATTATGAGTAAAACTAGAACAAGAAAAACAAGAATATCCTGGAAACAAAAAAATAAGGATACATTCTACACAAATATTCAAAAAAGTTAAAAAATGAAAACAGTGCTAAAATAGTTTAAAAATATATAAAAAGACCAAATAGAAAGCTTTAAGCATAAAATCATTGTGCTAGTGTTAAGAATCAATGATGAAAAGATAAATCTTCTGATATACACTGCAAAATCATTCAATTAAAAAATATTAGGTCTCTTTTATTTCACAATAATCAGCAAATGCAATTTCATATGGATTAAGCATTTAAATATATAAGGTGGAACTACAAAAGAAGTATAAAACACAGGTGATATCTCTGATCTCGTGAAGGAAAAAATGCTATTCTAACCAAAGAAATCAATACAAGGAAGTTTAGAGACATGTTGTATATTTGGTTACTCAACTGCTAAAAGAAATTTGTGTGCATCAAAAATATATTAAAATCGAAAGGAAACATTAAACTGGGGCAAATATTTGCAACACACTCTTCATTTCTTTTTAACAATATTCCTGTGAGAGAGATAATTTTAATCTCCAGATAATAGTATCTCCATATATAAATTATATATGGAGAAAAATATATATGAAAAAAACTGAGACCTAGATACTTTAAGTAATTCAGTAAGGTGCTCAAGGTCACTCAGCTACTGCATGAAGGGACTGGAATTTAAACTATTAAAAGCTGGGTGCTCTTTCTCCTCACCTGGCGTCCTCAAGTAAAATTAATAAATAACACTAGAACTATGGTCATGGCATTTTTTTCCTGTCTTTTTCTATAATAAGCAGTCATTTAATTTTAGTTGGTATAATTTAGGAAATTCTGCTCTGCTCTAATTTTTCTTAACTAGAATAAAAGAAAGCTCAACATTTGATATAAAGGAGCAAACCAAAAATTAAGCCCTCAAAATACATTCTACCATTAGAAATGCTTTGGTCAGCCCCAGGCCTCCGGAGCACCAGGCTTGACAAGTGGACTTCTGGAGAGGTGGATAGTCACTAGCCTCTCTTCACAGGCCTCCTCCTCCCCCTAGGCAAGATATGGGTATGGAATGTCTCACTTCTTCTCCCTGGAAATTCTGTGGCCATCATAGGTACCTACAAAGCCATCAACTTTTGAAAGCTTTGTTAGAGTCTCTTTGAAATCATCTTAGAGTAAAATAATCACTCCTCATAAATAACTTGTGTGCATTGTTGAGGCAAATCACACCAGATTGTAATTTTCTGCTCACCTGTCTGATGCCCCTATTAATCTCACCTGTTAAGCCTCTAATTCTTCTGTTAGGCAACTTTTTCATCATCATGTCTCCTGAATCCAGTACCCTGCTGGGAACGTAATGGGAGCTATATCAATACTCAGTGAGCTGAACCGAACTCCAAGGTGAATCAATAGCACTCTGTTTATTCTAAAATGCCATTGATTTGATTTCTGTACCTCTCAATGCCTCTACTGCCAGAAGAATGGAAGGGGAGTCCCTGAAATCATCCTACAGACTAGGAACTAAATGATTAACGGACATGATTTACATGATTTACATTACCATTGCTTGTGGAAAGGCCATGGGTCACTGGAGTGAAAGGTTTAGGACAACTTTGGAAAGTTTGGAATTCAACCCCTCTCCCCTACCTGGACCAATTTGCTAAGTATTAAAATCCTAAAGAAAGGTCCAAGACCCACTATCATGATTCCAGTTTTTGTATAGTTAAAATACACATGTTAAAAATAATGTGGATCTGAAGGAAAAGAAAACAGGAAAGGTGAAAACCGTAGTGTGGGGAGGTATTAGAAGCCAGGACATCTTGCCAATGATCTTTAGGCTTTGAGAACTTTGAACCATCCACTGTGTATCTCCAAGACCCTTTCCTAGTCAATGCAAAACTGCCTCTTCACAGGGATCTGTTGATCCATCACATGGTTCCAAACTTAACCAGTAGGCAGATGTCCATGCTGTCCTGCTGGTCTATCTGGGCATAAGAAGTGGGACATGGAAGCTCTTTGGAGGATTGAGAGGTAGAAAACCTTTTCTAGCAAGTACTATCCCCCTTGGCCTTTATGGTATTATTTTATTATCTTCATTATCAGTGACAAACTTCTAAGGACCCGCTGTTTCAGATGTTTCCCAAGGTGCCAAGGTACAAAGATTATCAGATCCCTAGGAAACCTACCACACCCATCTATGTGAAATTCACATTCTAGTGTGTGACAGAAGTGCCTATGCACGTGTGCACACATGTGTATACACACACACACACACACACAGATCATTAGGAGATTAGATTCTGAATGAAAGGCACAGAGATGGTATCAGAGCATGAAGAAGGAAGAAGAGTGGAAAGACTTGAAGCAGAAGCAACAGGGACTCATTCCTGGCTCTGTTTCATAAGAAGGAAACCAAGAGATTACACTTGACACACTTTGGAGTAGGATAGACCTGGATTTGAGTCCCTAATGTGCTTCTCCTAAATATTCAAACCTAGACTCAACTTCTTGCTAGTATCATTTTCTAATCCAAAAGGGGAGAAAATTTTTATCTTGTTTTTTTTTTTTTTTAGTAAAAGAGTTAGCATACTCATTTAAAGTCCACTCACATAATATATTTGCATGCTAGTGCTCTGCAGGCCTCAGCAGCCCATGAGGCAAAATGAGAACTTACTACTATGTATACCCAGCATTTTCAGCCTCATTGCTCCCACTTGAGGAGATGGATGTCCCCGGCCTCCCACATGGCCTCCCTTCACCTATGTGGTCTCAAAATTGACACAATCTACTTGTTATGGTGGACACAGCATCACTGTTCCATTGCCATGGTGAGGGCTACTACACAAATGCCCTTTTCATCTATATTTCCACATCATACCCTGGGAACACTAGGGCCCCTGAAGAATCCCAGGCCTTTCTTTCTCTCTTGCCATAATTCTGTCACCATACTAATCAGAATCACTTATGCCATTGCCTCTGCAATTGTCACTACCGTGGCATGACTGCAGACCCTTGCCTTGTATGACTGTGGTCTGTGGATCCTGCTGCTGTTCCAAGTTCCTAGATAGAGTGGCTTTAGTTGTTGCTACTATTACTACCTTTATTTTTTGTGAATATCAGAATTTCAAGACTGAGAGTATTGAGCTATGAGGAAGTGCAAGGATATGTATTCATTCACTCTGATTGGCATCTGCCAAATGCCTACTATGTGTTTAACATTATTTTAGACAATGATATTCAATAGTGAACAAACCTAACCTAATCCTTGAACTCGTTCAGAAGTTTATGTTTTAGAAATGTCTTTTCTCTCTCATATTTATTCTTGAAGAAAAACAAACAAAACAAAAGCTGTCTCCCTCTGTCTCATGTAGGATTATTTCTCAAGATCTTAAAATTTAGCCTGTGCTCCCCATACATGAACCCTCAACAATGTCCACATGATACGAGGAGGGGGAAGGTGAATACCCACTTAATAAAATTGTTATCAACTCCAGCTCCTGACAGCCATGACTCCTTAGGAATACCATTTCACCCAGGGGCTGGAATATAGCAAACATCAAGTAAAGTTACCCCTGATTCTTGGATCCCCTTGACCCCAATCAGATCCTTTTTTTTCAAAGGGGAATAATTCTACTTCATTGGCTTCTTTTTTATGGTTGTTAGGAGTGGGATAGTGAATGGAAAAGAATAGACACCCCCACCTCAAAGTACCAGAGTAATTGAACAGTGGCAAGGTCATTAATCCCCATTTTTGTTGTGTGTGTGGTGGAGTATCTGAGGCCATCCATTTTTGTGTTGCTATAATGAAGTACCTGTGGTTGGGTGATTGTGAAGATAAGAAACTTATTTAGCTCACAGTTTTGGAGACCCAAGAACATGGCACCAGGATGTGCTCATCACTGAAGAGGTCTTTGTGGAGATTTCATTACATGGCAAGAACACATGTGTGAGAGGTGACATAGTGAGACAGGAAGCAAGAGACTAAAGAAGGGCCAAACTCTGTATTTTTATAATAACTTACTCTCAGAGGAACTACCCTGGTCCTGTGAGAACAAAATTGCTCTTTTCCAAGCATGATCCCAAATGACCTAATTACCTCCCTTACTGGGTTCGAAGTGTGTTAAAAGATTGAATTTGGCATGCTGGGTCATGGAGCCACATACACATAAGAAGGCTTGTGGCTATGGCTTTAGAGTTCAGGATCCTGGCTTGGTCATTTGCTTTGAATGACCTTAAAAAAATCAAAATCACTTAACTTCTGTGTGACTTGTTTTTTGTAAAATAAGGAAAATAATAGATACTTTAAGAATTGTAATAAGGATACAAATCATGTGTAAAGTATGTAGACAAGAGTGTCACATACATAATGAGCAATGAGTTTGTGCTAGGTACTAATTACATGATGAGTATGATTAAATCTTACCTTTCTTCCCTTTTCCTCAATAGTGCTACTTTCTTTGCTTTGTTTTGATCTTCTCTATCTTTTATACAATTCTCTATTCATTCTTGTGCAGAAAAAGGCTGAGTCAAATAAGACAGAATTTGGAGACAAATGCATGCTTTCTGGCTTCTCTTCTTGGGTCTATATGCAGTAGGGTCATGGCAGTGTAAAGAACCTGTTAGGAAGCAGGCAGGATCCTAGACTGCACAGGGAGTTCGGGACAGCATAGAAACTATACTGCTGCAGGCCTGGCAACAGGGACTCTGAGGGCCCCAGGTTATCCTCTTGGAGCTGTGTGATCCAGCTGCAGTGTGTGGAAGACCAGCACACCTCTCCCAGAGAGACCCTCTGTTCTCCTATATGTCTACCCTTGGGGCAGCCATCATATGTTCAGGATATTTGAAGTGTTCCCCTTTTCATTTTCATATGGTTCACCTAATACTTTCTGTGCTGTTTTTCACATTACTTTGAGATACTTCTAAGTCATACTTCTGTGTGTGTTCTCAGATTTTTGGCTTATACCCTCACCACCAACAGCATGGACACCACCTCTACTGTGTGTCAAGCCTCCTCTCCTCTGGGACCTTTCCCCAGCCTCCTGCCCAGATGTTTGCATCCTTCCTCTCTGCTTCCATAGGTCTCATATTTTCATCATGGTGCTCACTTACACCCATTAGGTGATTTAGTATTGAGCCCACTGGACTATAACTCATATAGATTGAGTCATATGAAGTTGCTTACATTTAACTGCTTTTGACATTTGACTAGTGTACAGATTCCAACTCATATTATTTACCCACCCCACTATTATTTACATGAAAAAAAAAAAAAAACAGAGAAAACCTCTTGTTCCCTCTATTGGCAACACCTGGCATAGTGCTTTGTGACTTGATAAATATGTGTTGAATAATCGTATAAGGCATATGAAAATTATTTGTGAAATCTGAGGTTCTATTTAAATGTAAGAGGTTACCCCTGTGAATAATTAAGCATATACTAATATCATTTCATTAAAAATATCTCCAATCTTTTGAGGCCGAGTTGGAGAAGAAGGAAGAGGAAGTTACCATAAGACTTTGCACCATAGACTTCAAAATGTTTTTCTGAGATCTCCAAGGTAAATCAGGGACAGCCTTGAGTGAGGAATGAGCAGGAAACACTTTAGAGAATATTTTTCTTCTTCTTCTAATCCATCTATTCTCAATGTTTCAGTAATGGGTATATATATATATATATATATATATATATATATATATATATATACACACACACACACACACACACACACACACACACACACACACACATATATATATATACAAAAAAATAATACAATAATTGTCAAAGGGTCATTGAAGAATTTCAGGCAGGGGACTGTCCTGTTAGACTTGCAGTTCATGGGCAGTACCCCTGCAGCAAGCATGAGTAATAGTATGGAAAGGTGGAGGCTGGAGAATGGGATACCAGTGAGGAGAAGTTGATCAGAGATGTGAGTTCTGAACATAAGACGTGTGGTGGGAACTAGAGGAGGAGATAGGTTGAACAAACAGCAAGGACACTTTATTCCACTGGATGAGGGGAATGAAAGAGACAGTCTGCACTGATCCTCAGATTGGAAGAGATTGGGAAGCTGTGTAGACAGCAATGTCACTTTCTGATACAGGTGCTATAAGAAGAAAGGCTTTGGGGAGGAAGATATTTAATTTGATTTTGAGTATATCGAGTAGGAGATATGGCTGTACAAAGTTGGAATTGACCTCACAGGGTACGTGGGATGAGTGCTTATTTGTTCTGTTTTCTTCTTCATTTGATGCACAGCACTGGCTCAAGGAGGCTGTTTAAGTGGTTGAAACAGAAAAGAGCCAGGTAGAAAATGAGGGAGTCTTGAATCCAGGACCACTGCATTCTTTAATCTCCTCATTGTCTGTCCATTTACGAAACTGTCCTAGTGGAGCTAACAGATGCCAGCTCCCCAGTCATTCCTAGCCTCCTTAGGATTCAATGTACTCAGAAATTGACTCATGAGCAGTACTTTTAAGATTTTAATTAATCATTAACTGGCTTGCCCTTCGAGCACTTTTT
Source organism: Graphiurus murinus (assembly GCA_004027655.1). Lineage (NCBI taxonomy): Eukaryota > Metazoa > Chordata > Mammalia > Rodentia > Gliridae > Graphiurus > Graphiurus murinus. The sequence continues at coordinate 32,638 of PVLC010001218.1, read as the reverse complement.
GCTCTTGCTTTGAATTTTTAGACAGATGGCAGGCGCTCATTTCCTCAGCCTTGTCATCCATTTGCATGGCAGCTGAAATATCAAGTGCAGACTTGGAGAGGGATCATAATTCATTATAATTAGTCTTCTTTGATCATTTGTCCTTTGTCCTAAGTATGGCAGCAACATTTAATTGTGTCTGGAGTCTTTGTCTAGAACCACATCCAAACTGCACTCCCTCTCTCTCCATAAATGCCTGAAGGCACCTCTGAGGCTTAGAAGCCCTCCCTGCACTTCCCTTTTCAAATAGCTACAGAGCGGCATATCGTGAGTGCTGGATTGAGATGCAGTGACCTGAGCAGGGCCACTTTCCTCAATCACATCTGTTAGCATTAACTCATATACTGACCCTTTGGCATGTTGTGAAGATTTATGTGGGAAAGGAAGTAATCTTATCTGAGGGCTTATTCTGACATTGAGATAATTGATCTTCAGAAGAATCCTAAGGCTGAATAGCTGGACAGTACCACACAGTGACCACAAGGCAGAGCCAGAATCCACCCCCTCATCTGCCTGAGTCCCAAGCCTATGGACATGTGTAGTCCAGTTTAGCCCTCTCCCTGGTAGTGGATTTATTTGACAAACCAAGTTAGATTGTAACTAACATTACTCTGAGAGGTGCATTGAGGGTAATGTCGCTGGGTAGTGTTATTGCAAATTAACTTCCTGTTCTTCCAATTAAAAATATGTTATCAAACAAAACAAAAATGCTTTCTTATGCCTGTCATGTAATTTAGATTTTCATGGTTTACAGAATTGTTCGACTTTGATTTCAATCTTTGTCCTCACTCACATGAATCTCCTGAATTAGGTGATCCCATTTTACAGATGAGAAAATTGAGGTTGGGTAGCTTTGAAATCATCAGACCATAGTCCTACAGATTCATATAGTACCCCTAAAATGGGATCCAAGTAGAAGCAAAAATAGGAAGAATCAAGCTCAGGAAATTCTTTTTCTTGGAGGCTTACATTCACCTCTGAGTCATATGGTTAGGGTTTGCTTCTTTCCACTTTTCAGATTTTGACACTAAGTGATAATTATAGAGCCTGAGAGGCACCCAGTACTTTTTCAGGAGCTAATTGACTTGACGGAGGGAAGGCTGATTGTGCAGCGGAATCCAAACTACCAATTAAAAGAGAAGGAAATCACATGCACATGATATCTTGGATATTTATATCACAGGGAACTAAAAGAGCCAGTCTTCCCTGTCACCGAGGCGATAGCCTCTGAGTCAAAGTTCCTGGCTCTGGGGCACTCAGCTGGAGGCCTGGACCCAAACAAGATCACAGCAAGGGCTGAGAAGCCCACCCTGTCACAGCCCCTTGGCTTCTAATGGGTGCCCCAGAGGCTTTGCTCTTCTGGGCTAAAATGAGAAATCTTGGCAAACACATTAGATTCAATGCTCAATGAGAGAGGAAATCAGGCAAATAAGAGCCACATCCATTAATTAATTGTCATAAAAATGGGGCTCAGAATGCACTAATAATGCTCACTTTTGTACAATGCTTTGGAGTTAACAGAATTTTATGATGCTCACAATGGCAACCACCTCAGAAGCAAGGATGTTATCCTCAGCATGCAGAGAGTGAGTATCTGGCCTTACTTCCTACCTGGCCTAAGCCAGAGGAGCGGACACAAGGTGCAGGTGTCTGATTTCTATTTACACCCCCACCCATGCAAGTGCTACACACCCTGTTGGGGGCAGCTGACAATGTCAAGGAGTATCCTGGGGTGTGGTTTGCAGTTGAGCTATTTTTCAAAATTCCTTCTTGCAGAAGAGCATCTCTGCAGGGACACAGGAGAAGCTGCAAGGTCACTGATGATGGGACTATTAACGGAATAATGGTATAGGCAGAAAGTAACAGTCACACCAGGGTCATAATTAGGTTCTGGCTTAAGCGGGGCACATTTGCAGAAGATTTCTAGTTGGCCAATCTGGTGTCAAATTAAGAGTTTTTCCTTTGGGAGGTCTCAAGTGGGCCAATTTCTCAAAGAGAAGAGAAAACTTGCCACCCTGAAGGGGTAAATAAGCCTTGGGATCCTTTGTCTTCCCAAGCTACTAGTTTAACCTCAAAGTTTCTTAGCCAGGATTCCAGTGTTTCTGTTCCCCTAACAAGGGCTAGAGGCCCACACGGTGTACCTGGGAACTCAAGTTTGAAAAGCAGTTGGAAATCCCAGCTAGCCTATCTCTGAGTAGTCCTCAGGTTTGCAACAGCAGATCAATGGTTTGGGTAAATAATTAGGACCAAGGCAAGTCCAAGATCCAGACCCAGGACCTGAAAGCAAGGAGCTATAGAAGCAGAACATGGTAAAAGGGAAAGTGCAACATCACATGGAGCTTGTATGACATGTGGCCTCTGCTTTGCACTGGAAGAGGGCTCTTAATTTACAGAGCCCTCCTAATACCTTTAAAATGGACACACTGATTTCTACATCAACAATGACTCATGAAGATGGGATAAGGTGGCAGGCACTATCAGGCACAAAGTAAGAATTCAGAGAACATAAGTTGCTTCTAAATCTATCTAGCCTGTGGAAAGAGCCTCTAAGAGTCTCATTCTGCCCATCAAGAGGAGCTTATTCTGCATAGACCCACATGTCTCTATGTAGACCGAAATCTCAACTTGCCTTTGTTGGCCCTGTGCCCCTCAGCCCATTCCCTTGGCCTTCTATATTCTCTCCTGCACTTCCCAGTACCCGCCTGCGGTCATTTGTATTCTCTTTTCCTCTGATTATTCCTCTACTTCTCCAGTCTTTGTCCTTCCTTTTTTATACACCTTCTCTGACTGAGTTTGGAATGGTACCATTCCCAGCTCAGCCATCCTTTTCAGGGTCATGGACTCCAGATTTTGAGCCCACCAGGCCCTCTTTCCTGAAGACAGCATGCATCAAGAGATACTTGTGTAGGGAGATAGGATCCCTGAACTAGCACACTGGTCTCTGTCTCCAGCAACCTGGTAGATTCTGTCAAGAAGAAATCAACCTCACCATTTACCTTCTTTTGGAAGTTGAGTCTTCTGATTTGAACTAGGCAGATAAAGGTTAAGTGAAACAGAGAAATGCTGGACTAGAAAAGTCAGGGCCCAAAGTAGACTTGCTTATGAGAGGAAATGGGAAGCAGATAACAAAGGGGAGCTGCAAGAGGACAGTAAATGCAGAAAGGTGATAAGGCTGTGGATTCCAGACCAGAATCCTGGGTGTTCTGTATTAGGATCTGGAAAGGAAGGGATTACGGTAAGGATCATGGTTGGGCCAGTTTCCTGTTGGAAGCTGGGTAGGAATTGCTCATCTCTTGCAAGGGAAGGGAGGGTGGCCCCGGCCACAGACTCATCACTGTGAACTGTGACATACAGTGACTCTCTTGAATGTGTATGAAGTGGCAGATCTTTAAAGCAGCACTGCTGTGGAGCTGCATCATGGAGGACGGTAGGGTTACATCTGAAATCTCTGTGCCCCTAGACCTGTTTTATTTTGAGAAGCAGTTCTCATTGTCCCTCTTCTCCCTTTTAAAAATCTACAAATTGAGGAGGAAATGTCTTTGGATGCGTGGGCATTGTCCAGGAGACAAGTGATACCAAAAGACCTGACAGATTTCTCTGAGCAGAGAATTATATGAGGAAGGTGCTGAATTATATCCAGGAATAGAACAGACTGCCGAGGCTGCAACTATGGGGAAATGCCTCCTGAATATCAGCAGGCACCTCAGATCGGTGGCATCTAATTGAATCTTCAGTGTGACTAAAAGAAGTAGATATGCTGACCCCATTATTCGGTGAAACTGTAAGGGCACGAGGAAGGGTGAGGAGAGTGATAAGGAGAGGAGAGAGAAAGAGAATCTATGCGTTTAAATCAATGCCAATGGGGTGATGGGAAGAAAATCGAGCCAGTCCTCGACTTTTTGCTGTATCTGAACAAGGTTTTGAATTGCTACAAAGATGAGCACCAGGTCAGTGGGGCCTTCACTTCTTTGTGAAATTAACGAGCTCACCTGCAAATCATCACATATATCCTTCCATAAGTTTATAAGGTGACTATAGTTATCCAATTTTCTTGAGTTCTTCCATTTCGCTTTTTAAAATTGTTTTTTAGATCATGTATTTCTCCCTTACTTCTTCTTCCTTCCTCCCTCTTTTCTTGCTTACAGTTTCCTCTTTCTTCTCTTCTTTCTGCAAACATTTATTACTTATCTTTGTGTACTAGGCACAGATAAATACAAGGGGCCAGTGTTGTTCAGACACATAGAACTCAAGGTCTATGCTATAAATATGCCCAGGTCCACAGCAAGGTAAAGAAGGATGCACAGAGCAGAAAACATATCAAATGCTAGAAAGATGAGTGGCATCTCAAGGGGCAGAGAATGCCTGCTGGTGGTGCTGGCAGGTGCAGTAGTGTTGGGGGACACTCTTGATGAGAAACCTGGTAGAAACCACTGCCAGAGAAGTTTAGGGTGGGTCATGCCCAGGCCATTGTGTCTGGCATAGGCATGAGTGTGCAGGACAGGCTGTGGTCCAGTTGTGGGGGGACAGGCTCTGAGTGCTTAGAAACCCACTGTTCCTCTGGCCAGCTGGCCATGCAGTGACTCCTGAGTGGGTGAATCACATGACCAGTGTGGACACAAGTATGAGTTTATGTGTGTCTGAATGCACTTTAGTTCAAGATACTTGCTTGCTGGATACTTCAGTTCACATTAGAAGGCCAAAACAGCTGAATGTCATCATTATTTTTATTTCCTACTAATTGCTTTCTTGCTTGAAACAAAATAAATAAATAAATCATGTCATCGAGCCAGGACTGCTCATTTTTTTCTTTCACTGCTTTGAATGTGCATGTTAAAAAAATACAATGTAAGCCAGGTGTGGTGGTGCATTCCTGTAATCTCAGTATCTGGGAGACTGAGACAGGAGGTTCACAGATTTGAGGACATCCTTATTAACTTAATGAGACCCTCAGCAACCTTGCAATGCTTTTTAAAATTAAAAAGGCTCAAGAATATATCTCAGAGGTAGAACACCCCTGGATTCAAGTCCTGGTACCAGAAAATGGAAGGAAGGAAGGAAGGAAGGAAGGAAGGAAGGAAGGAAGGAAGGAAGGAAGGAAGGGAGGGAGGGAGGGAGGGAGGGAGGGAGGGAGGGGGAAGGGGAAGGGGAAGGGAGGCATTATAGGGGTAAGCTGGTTGTTTTCCCCCTGTTCTAGTCAGTCAATTGTGCAAATCCTGGGCAGTGGTTCTCCCTTCAGAATGATGAGGGAGGCCCTGGGTACAGTAGACATGATACTGTTAGGTCAGGTGAGTACCTTCCTCTGACTTCTTTGTAAGCTGCTTTGGAGATCCATACCTTAACTTCCAACACTGTCATAAGGTGTAGCATACAGGGGAGTTCATGAGTTTCTGTCTCCCTTCCAAACAGTCCTCCTTATGTGCTTATTAGGGTCAACTGCTTTTTATATTTGCACTAAAGGCATCCTCCAGTGAGAGTCTGGGAGCTTGGTTGGAATCATTGAGGCCTTGAGCCAGGTAGAGCTGGGTTAAAGTTCTGGCCTTGCTGCTTGGTTCCAGAGTGATCTGGGGAAGGGGCCTGAATACTGTAGGCTTCAGTTTTCTCCTGTCATAAGTATGTATTGTATGGATTAGTATGAGATAGAGTGTGTAAGATATAAATACTCAATAAAAAGAGAAGAACCATTATTTAGCAGGTTATCTACAGAGTCCAAAATAATGGAGTTTCATAATACATTGATAAGACCAGAAGGATTAGCATTCTCAGGAGTTAGTTAAGGAATATGAGTGCCTAAGAGCTTTCTTTATATAAAGAAAAGCTCTATAAAGAAAGCTCTTAACCTCAAGGCAGCTTCCAGCAGTGCATGCCACCCAGCCAGGTGGAACAGCAGCCTTGTATCACAGTGACAAAGCTCAGCATCCTCTGACCATAGTTACTTTCACCCTCACCCTAGTCCTGTTGGCTCCCACTGCTCAGCTACAGCTCCCAAATCCTTCTCTCTCCACTGCCTTTTCCAGAAATTAAGTCCTAGCTCTGGTTCCTGGAAATAGTCCTTAGTTGAAATGAGAATTTCCCAATGTCCCTCCTGTAGTAGTCAGCCCAACAGGGGCCTCTGTACAGCCCAGTTCCACTCCAATTTCCTGATCTGCTGCCTACACAGTCTCCTGGTTTCCAGTGCTTTGTTCATAGCTATCACTCTTCTGTCTCTTCTGAGCTTCTGTTCTAAGAACTGACAGAGATTTCAAGTTCCTTCTTGAAGCAGAACTCTAGCTTTCTCCTTTCTGCCCTTCCCCTCAGTCCTGCTAAACGTTCTTTCTGATATCTGATTGTCTGCTGGTCACAGAGGCACCTGAGCTATTGAGAAATCCTGGTCATTCTGAAGACATTTCTTTTGTTTTATTTTATTGTTATTATTATTATTATTATTTTTTTGCAGTACTAGGGAATGAACCTACGGGCATTCTACCTCTGAGATACACCCCCAGCCCTGCTTTTTATTCTTTATTTTGAAATAGGGTCTCACTAAGTTGCCAAGGGCCTTACTAAGCAGCGGAGGCTGGCCATGAACTTGGGATCTTCTTGTCTTGGCCTCCCGAGTACTTGGATACAAGCGTGCTCCACTATACCATGTCCTGAAGACATTTCTCAATGCCTCAATTCAAATGACATCTTCTCTATAAGATACATTATGGATACATATGATTTTGTTTTCTGTAGGTCTAAGCTTCCCCAAAGAGAAATTGCTTAAATAATTTCAGGGAAAAATAAGTCTGAAAGTATTCTATCAACAACTGAGTTTTGCCTGTTTCTTAATGTTCAGAGCCACAATATTATTGATTAATTCAGCAAATAAGTATTGAACATCTGCTCTGTGTGGGGGTTATACATGTTCCAAGTAGAGCAAATTAATTAATGAGAGTGAAAGGTGAAGATGAAGTCAAACCAGAAATAAAAAATAATAATGTGATAGTAAATATAGTCTCTTTGTTCCATGTAACCACAATACTTTATGCCTTAAAATTAAACTTGCTTAAGTTCGTAATATATCTTTGCCACCCATAAAAGATGATTGATGTTGGAAGTGGTAGTGCATGCCTGTAATCGTAGTACTTGGAAGACTGAGATAGGAGGAATGCAGTTTTGACTCCAACCTCACCAACTTAGCAAGGCCCTCAGCAATTTAGTGAGGCCCTGTTTCAAAATAAAAATTAAAATAAGGCTAGGGATGTAGCTCATAGGTAAAATCCTCCTGAGTTCAATCCCCAGTACCTACCCCTCCAAAAATTGAAAAATGAAATCGACATCTAGGAGTTCAAACTTGGTACTTTAAAGCTTTTTGTTGAAAATATGTTTGATACGGATGTGTTCCTGCCACACATAGATGCATAAATGACAATACATAGAGATAGCAGAGGTGGCTTTTAAATGTATTAGTTAAATGACAGGAGATTCTACATTCTACAAAAATAGATTCAAAGGTTTGTACGTGATAATTTGGAGTCCAGATAGTGGCGTTGAAAGACAGACACACAGAGAGAGAGGGAGAGGGAGAGGGAGAGGGAGAGAAGGTAGGTGACAGAGGAGAGGGAGAGGGAAGGTAGAGAGACAGAAAGAGAAAATGGTTTAGAGAATTTGTTCTGACTTCCAAAATGCTTTCTCCCTTCAAAATGCCTTATGATCGAGGCTACTTAATATAATATTTTCAAATGGGTTATCAAACATCTCCACTTTGTGGTAATTCCCCTTTGAGAATCCCTGTCCAAATAATGTGCTTTTCTACTTGACTAATTCATATAGGAGAACAACAGTCGCCTCAGGGGAGGAATTTAACTTCTTTCTTCTGAAGGACTCCAGTGTGTGGGAATGAAAGCCAAGCACGGTTTCCCCTTCTTTTCCTCCTTTCCCCATTATCTCAGATAATAGGGATTAATTGGCATCATGAAGTCTTTTCCTTTAAACTCACTCTTCAAACCTGGAGAGACTCATATGGTTAGTGATTTGCTGTTGTTGTTTCCTTATTTTGCTTTGTTTTTTATTTTTCTCCTATATTTTTGAAAAAGGCAGGGCTGTTTCTAGAATCTCTTGAAGATGACAGACTAACAATAGGAATAAGGCTGCCTTTCTCTCTCTGAGTAGATATGGGTTCTTCACTGAAGGGAGAGGAAGGGTGTCGACAGGGTAGGGAAAGGTGCTCATATTCTTCTCTCTAACTGATGCACAGTGCCTGCTACAGTTTCCAAAACCAGCCCACCTACCTAACAATGCAAAAATTTCAATGAGATTAGTGTGTGTTTTCTGACACACGTGTTGACACACATTCTAAAACAATGCTATAGCCAGGTGTGGTGGCGCACACTTGTAATCCCAGCATTTGGGAGGCTGAGACTGGAGGATCCAGGTTTGCGGCCAGCCTCAGCTGCTTAGTGAGGCCTTCCACAGCTTAGTGAGACTCTGTTTCAAAATAAAGAATAAAAAATAGGGCTGGGGCTGTAGATCAGAGGTAGAATGCCCCCAGGTTCCATCCCCAGTACTGAAAAAATAAATAAATAAAACAATGCTATAATTGTTTAGCCAGGGAAACTGATGATGATGATCACAGTGCTAGACCATGTGATGTCTATGTGCACAAGCATGTTGGTGTGTAGTGTTGGATTTATCAAGCTAAAATTGAGTGCCTATTCAGAACTAGGCATTAAGCTATGGGTTTAGGAGATGAAGAATAGAACTGCTCTGTGCCCTTGAGTTTAGCAGGTGACTAGAGTATTAAGGCAAGCATAAGTTAAATGTATTATAAGACAAAAATAAAGCCAATATCATGGAGAGGTATATCAAATATGTCAGGAGTAAAAATATAGATGTAAACCATATACATAAATATATATATATATATATATATATATATATATATATATATATATATATATATATAAAATTATAAGAGTCAAGAGATAGACTAGCACAAGCCAACTTCCCCCATGGAAATAATTTAAACAAACAACAACTAGAAACAGAATAAAATAACTTTATAGGAGCTTAGGAACAAAGTCAAGGATAGGGCAATCAAACACCAATCAAAAAGAAGCAGCCACATTTAAAGTAATAGGAAATCTTGTGGCATTTTACTTGCCCATGTCTCCTCCTGCCCCAGTGTTATCATATAATACAGTTTGAGGGGAATGGTTGTCTAGTACTAATTCTTTTCTGTGGACTCTAGATTGCAAAGAGCTCTAAATTTGTAGCATTCTACCCTGCCTTCAGGATATCTGTCGGACTGGTCTCTGTGTCATCTAGTTAAGGTTCAAAAAGCCAAAAGTGGCTTGTATCTCCACCTAGACAAAGCCATAAAAAGCATGACTTGTGAAATCTCAAGGGTGACTTCCTCTAGGCACTGATGGCAAGATTACCTGTTGAGAAATACAACCGGAAAACTAACACCCTACGAGAACACAGAAGTGAGACTTAAAAAATGTATGAAATTTAAAAAATGTGCATATATGTCAAGGAGTTTGGGAAAAAACACATGGACACAAGGAATAAATGTTCCCAGGAAAGGCCATAGAAGCCTATAAGCCTTCATGCCAGTCTGATGGGTGAGTTTTTTCCCCTGTGGGGACCCTGTCTGCAAAAGTTATGATATCAAATTCCCAATTTTTAACCAGAGATCATGAGCTCTACAAATAAACAGGAGTACATGGCCCATTCAAAGGACAAAATGAATCCCTAGAGACAGTCCCTGAAGAAATATAGGCATGGACATTCTATGTAAATACTTAAAAGACAGTTGTCTTAATTTTTCTCAAATAGCTAAAGGAAAACACATAGAAGTATATGAAATCAGAAAAAAATATATGAACAAAGTAAGAATGTTAACAAAGAGATAAAGTTTGTTGTAAAAAACAAAAAAAGACCTAATCTACAATTATGGGATTAAAGAGTACAATAAATGAATTGAAATATTCAGTGGAAGTATTCAACAGCATATTCAAACAAGCAGAAGAAACAATCAGTCTACTTGAAGAAAAGTCATTTTAAATTATTGTGTCTAAGGACTAAAAAAGAAACTGAATTTAGAAAAGTGAATAGAACCTGAGGAATATATGGGACATCATCAAGTTGAACAATATTTGTATCATAGGAGGTCAAGAAGGAAAGAGGGAGAAAGAAGAGAGCCTATTTGAAGAAATATTGGCCTATTTGAAGAAATATGCTAAAATTTGAGGATATAAATGAATATGGAGATACACGAAATTCAATGATATTCAAGTAGGATAAATTCAGAGAATTTTCCCATACTGAGACACATAATATTCAAACGTTGAACTCAAAGACACAATCCATCTCAAAAACAGCAAAAGTGACTAGTCATATACTTAATGATACAAACTAAATCTTTAACATTATCACCAAATTTCTCATGAGAAACTTTGTAGGCCAGAAGACAGCAGGGTGATATATTCTAAATGCTGAAATTAAATGAAGAGAAACAACCTTGTAAATAAAGAGTTCAAATCAAAAACCTAACTTTACATCTTAGACTATAGCAACAAACAAAAGCTAGTACAATGAAAGAAATAGCAGAGATTAGAACAAATGCATACAAAATTGGAAACAGAAAAACAATATTAAAAAGATCAACAAAACTGACAAAACTTTACCTAAATTTACTAAGCATTCAAAGATTCAAATAACTAAATTCAGTAAAAAGAGGATATTACCAATAATTTTATTGAAACAGAAAGGATTAAGACAGCACTATGACAACATAGAAAAATTGGACAAATTCCTAGAAACATACAACTTACCAAAACTGAGTCATAGAAATATAAAGAATATGAATAGCATGTAACTATATAAGAAATTAAATCAGTAATAAAATTTTTCCAACAAAGGAAAGCCCAAGAGCAGATGGCTTCACTGGTGAATAGAATAGAAAGCCCAGAAATAAACCTTTCCATATATGGTTAGGTTATTTCGTACAAAGATGCCAAGACCACTTAATGAGGAAGTGACAGTCTTTTTGACAAATGGTGTTGGGAAAACTGAATATTCACTTACAAAATATTGAAGTTGGACCTCACCTTATAATATATATAATATATTCCAAATGGAGCAAAGAAACAAATGTAAAAGTTAAAAAACTGCAAAACTTAAAAGAAAATGCAGAGGGAAAACCTTTACAATATTGGATTTGGCAATAATGTCTATCTCTTGGATATGACACGAAAAGCATAAGCAACAAAGCAAAAGTAGATACATTGGACTTCATCAAATCAGAGACTTTTGTGCCTCAAAGGTTACTATCAGTGGAGTGAAAAGGCAACCCACAGAGCAAGAGAAAATATTTTCAAATCATACATCTAAAAAGCAGTAAACATCTAGGAATATAGAAGGAATTCCTTCAACTCAGCAACAACAAAAAAACAAGCAACTTGATTTAAAAAAATGTGCAAGGGCACAAAAGAGAAAAAAATTACTTAATGAAAAATGAGATCACTGTCTCCATTGAAGTGGAGAAATTTGTGGATACTGGTGGATAGTCACACCCTATGTCAGTCTGTCCTTTTCATGTCTTCTTGGGTTGATACCTCCTTAAAGAGCACAGTTCTGGGGGATAATAAGCCCTTTCCTCCCTTTGTGTTGCTTGATGAGCATTTGCTATACCATTTCTCATATCTTTCCAAAAGAATTAAGATTCAGTTACTATAGTGATACATGAATACCCATGTTTATAGCAGCACATTTCACAATAGTCAAATTACAGAACCAACCTGGATATTCAGAAACAGATTAATGGATAAAGAAAATGTGGTGCTTAGACACAATGGAATTCTACTCAACCATAAAGAAGAACAAAATTATGTCATTTGCAGGAAAATGGATGGAGAAGAGAATATTATACTAAGTGAGATCAACAAGTCTCAATGTCAAGGGTCATGTGTTTTCTCTCATATGTGGAAGCTGGAGAGAAATTAGGAAACATAAGGGACTTTAAATAATGTGGAGAGAGGCCTGTAGAGTAGTGGAAGGGGATTGTGGGAGGGCATTGGAGAAGGGAAAAGAAATGACTGAGGAAGGAAACAGTTTAAGTATTACTATGTCAATATGTGAGGTATTATTATCAACTTCACTAACATTTATGGAGAGGGAGGAAAGAGGAGTGGGGTGGGATGTGGAAGAAAATACACCAAGAGCTGTGTACATGTATGTTTATATCATACTGAACCTCACTATGATGTACAATTGCAATGTAGTAATAAAAATACTTTTTAAAAAATGTGCAAAAGACTTAGACATTTAACTGGAGAAGATACATGGTGGCTATCCAGAAGCAAAGATACTTAGCATTAACAATCACTAGGGCCAGGCAGAATTATAGATTTGATGAGGGTGTGGATTACCTGGAACCTTGCACACTGCTTACAAGGATGGGAAATGCTGTCTATACTAGGGAAGCCAGCATGGACCTTTCTCAAGGGATCACTACCCACATGATCCAGCAACTCTACTTTTTCCCATGAGCAATTTGCCTAATATATGTCATAGCAAATATTTGCACTAAAAAACATCAGGGTACATCCCCTTATCCATTTATATATAGAAAACTTACTGAGTATGATACAGAATATGGAGTCATTTGGCTTACATTTTCAAAGACTACCATTCAGATCATGATATTTATATGTCATTGTGAAACCTTAAGGGTTTTCAGCAGGGAAGTGATGAAAATAGAAATTGCCCTGGGAAGACAGTTTGCAACACAAAAATAACAGAAATTGATAGAAGGCAGCAAGCTGCAATTAGATCCATTGGAAAACAGAGGAGAACCCGGCATAAACTGAGATGAGGGGGGAAGGAATGGAGTGTACAGATTCAGACTCTGGTGAGGTTTACAATGACTATGGCATCTGAAGTTATGGTGAGACCAAGAACTCAACAATATAAGGAGGGGGACGGATGGAGTCTAGTCTGAAGTGGTTGAAATTAGTTGTCAGAAATTCCCAATCATATCTCCTTTGTGAATTGGATAATACATTTTAAGATATATAATTAATTTGAAAGTAATAACATGAATCCCAAAATATCCAGGAATCCTTGCACTACCAAGGATACTAAAACTCTTTAATATAGGGCACCATAACCTCTGCTAACTTGGAGAGATTTTAGGTATTTGGCAATCACAGGACAGCTCTGGCGATTTTAGATCAGCCAGGGTGATAGCTTGAGTCTGTCCTCAAAATTAGTTTGAAGTCCTTTAAACTTATCCTTTTATGTCCTTTTATATATCCTATCAGTGTAAATTGGAAATAATTAAGAACAATACACAAGAACCTTCTAATCTTTTTTAGTATTCTTTTATGTAGGGAACAATTGATTGAGTAAAGTGGATTACATTTCAATATTCAGGCAGGCTCTTTTGTTATTACTTTCGACTTTTTATCTGCTGTTTAAATTACCTTGCCTATTTCGAAAGCACAGTGCAGTTCTCTTGTGTTTCTTTTTTGGTGTGAGACAATGTAGAAGGGCTCATGGCATAGAGTTGAAGGATATCCACTATCCAATTTAATATCCTTAGATAACCAGCATTTTTATAGAAATAGGCTTTTGAAATTAATATAAGGTGATATCATACAGTGCAAAAAAAAAAAAGAGAGAGAAAAGTCAAACTGACTTGATTTTCAATACTGGTTCTGGCACTTAAGAGCTTTATGACTTTGGGAATTGAATTAAATCATTGCACCTCAGTTTCTTTGACCAAAACATATGAATAACACTGGTAGTTCAGGATTATCACACACACACACACACACACACACACACACACACACACACACACGTGTGGCTGTTATGAGACTTGGCACATAAACATACTTGTTTGATACATAGCGAAAAAAAGCTCAATATTATAAAAATGTTTCTATTCTGCCCTTAGAAGGAATACCTAATGTTTTTGAAGTTAATCTATTTTGATAAATGAAAGAATTCAGATGTGAAAGATTATATATGTATGGTTTAATTCATATGAAAAGTCAAGGACAGGCATATAGAGAGACAAAAAGTAGAGCAGTGGTTGTCTAGCACTGAAAAGTGGGAGGAGATCACAGTAGTTTATAATGACTTTTTTTTTTCATTCATGTTACATGTTGGCATGTTTTGATATCTGTTTACTTCTTGTTCCACTCAGCTCTGCTTTTCACTAGTCTACCTGTCTTCCTATTCAAGCAGCCACTCCTAGGTATGCTGATGCATGGCACAGGGACAGAGAGAAGGCCAAGACAACCTCTGAGCCCTGAAATCTGTGTAGCTACAGTGCATGTCACAGCTGCTCACACATACCATTATGCATTCCATCCCTTGTATTATAGACTTCATAATTGTCATAAGTTCTTCTAAGGACTCTCTATAACAATTATCTATGGCTTTTTAAACTGTGGTATTAGTACTTTTACTCTGTCAACCCATTGAAATTGTTCTATCTAAAGCTTCCAATGACCATAACTGCTAAATTCAGTAAGATTTTATTCTGCTATTGTTAATTGTGATGGTGGTGGCATTTGCAAACTCCTAAAATGCCAAATTTTGAACCCTTTTTGAACCCCCTACCAAGTTCTGTATTCTTCTCCCTCTTTGCTCCCTCCTGTATGATCTTATAAAGCTCTAGGTTTTCCATTTTAACTTCTGAGAGTACAGCTTCCAGATGAACATGTTTCTTCCTGGCACTCTTGAATTAGGAAATGAATGGTCAAAATGATTGCTATATTTAATTAATCACACTCATCTGAATATTAATGCTACTAATATTTTCTTGAGCAAGATGGAAATACAAAGCATTTTTCTGAGAAACTTAAAAGTCACCTTTGGTTTAATGCATGTACCCTATAGAGTTAAGTAGCTTATGAGTCATAAAGTACAGTCTGATGGTGGTAATACAATGGTATATCCACAAGTCTAGCTTGGCTCAATGACTATATGGAGTAGATTTCCCCCTTCTTGAAGTCACATACATATATAAAGGAAATATTTAGAGATTGTATGTAAAAAATAAGAATTGCTTTGTTGAAAAATAATCCATATATGGATTGCACAAAGACTGGGAAAATGTCAATGTATAGCACCTGTATTTGTTTATTATATCACTATTTTTATTTGTCATTGTGGCTTGGGGAATTAAGCAGCTTAGTCGGAATGCATCCACACTGTGGCCAGCCTTGCTATCCTACTCCTCGGTTCTTATTTCTGAATAGTCTGATAGCGGTACTAATGCTATGAACAGCTCTGAATTTCTGCTTTAGGTTCAATTGTGTTCTGGGTGTGGGAAGATATTCTGGCTTCCCTTTTCCCATTTATTATCATTTAGGTAAAATCATGAGGATTTTGTGTGTAGTGATCTGAGATGCAAGTGAGAGATGCAAGTCCTGGCACTGACACTGGAACATGCACAAGAATGAAAAGATAGACCCCTGTCTCTCGCCATATACAAAAGTCAGTTCAAACTGGATCAAAGAAATAAGTGTACAACATGATACTACTAGAACAAACACATGGGAAACACTTCATGACATTGGTGTCAACAAAGATTTTTCTTTTTATAAACCCTGAAAGGACCAGCAACAGAAGTAGAAACAGACAAGTGGGATTATAACACACCAAGAAGCTTTTACAACAAAGGAGACAAGCAACAGGATGGAGAGACAACTTGTAGAATGGAAGAATATGTTTACAAACTAATAATCCAGCAAGGATATTAATATCCAGAATATACGAGGAGCTCAATAATTCACTTTTAAAAACTAAAGAAAATGGTAAAAAAAAAATAGGAAAATGATCTGGATAGACATTTCTCAAAATAAGAGATATAAGTGGCCAATATATATGTGAAAAATGCCTGATATCCCTATCTGAGAAATGCAAATCAAAACCACAATGAAGTGTCATTTTGCCCTAGTTCACATGGTGATTGTCAAGCAGACAAATATAATAACAAATGTTAGAGAAGATGTAGAAAAGAGAAAACACTAATACATTCACTTTGTAAAGAAGGATTCTCTCCCTATCACTGATGATAATTTCCTAGAATGAAATCATAGGTTGAAAAGTTCAGGGACATTGCTCCAGGTTATCTCATGACAAAAGCCTGGTGTGTTCAGTGATTGTGTGCACTGCGGTTGACTTGCCTGTTGTCATTTAGGAATAAGCAGCGCTTCAGAGTTTAGAAGTAGAGGGGAGAGCTGGGGAAGAAAACAGTTAAAATAATATTATACTATGGCAATATGTGAGTGTATTATTACCAATCTCACTGACTCCTGTGGGGAGAAACGAGTGGGACTGTGTGCATACATGTTTTTAACACATGGAGCCTCACTATGATGTATAATTGCAATGCATAATACATTATTAAAAAATGAAATAGGAACAAATCTTCCCTTTTAGCTCCTATGAATACTTTCAAGAAGTTAGAGAAAATGCTATATGTATTAGATTTTAATTTGTTTTTCATATGCGGAGACCATCTGGAAATGTAATTATAGTTTAAACTTTTAATCTCCAGTGCCTAGCAATATAAAACAATTTAAAAAAGTTGTATTTGAATCTAAGAACAGACATGCTTGCTTTTTATAGTGGCTTATTTGGTTTGCAGTAAAACAATATACTGATTTGAAACAGAGTCACATATCTGTTCATTCCCACCTGAATTTACACTGAGAATCTTTGTACAGCTGAAATATGCAGTGAATGTCCACATGACTTTTTTTCTTTCTGACTTTTAAAAGAAATTCATGTATTATAGTGGGTAAGAAGTTGTTTCAGAGTTAATTTTAGATAATTCTAGATAGGCATCACCACTCTTTAACATTTGTGTCCTTGGCAAAATATTTCAATCTCATTAAACCTTAGTTTATTAAGTGTAAAATAGGGATTAATGCAGCTCTGTCCCATGGTTTCTTTTGAAAGTTAAATGAAATAAGTCATGCACATAATTTAGCTGAGTATCTGGCTCACATCAACACTTAGTAGCTTAATTTTGTCATCATTATCATAATTATTATTTTTAAATGAGAGCTATCATTCATTGCTGTTATTATCACTATGAAATTTATGTCTGTTTGTCCCTCAAATAAGTCACTGTTTGTGTTACTACCAAAGCAAATCAGGTGAAAATGAAGAATTGGCTTTGCTTTGATTCCAATTGCCATAGTATACAAAGCTACAGTTTCCAATGGTTTCCTTATGAAATGCTCATGTGGAAGCCAGGGTTTATTATGAAGAGCTTGTGATAAGAGCTGCCTTCTGGGTAGAATCCCAGTGTTGGCAAAGGCTATAAATGGACAATAGAACTTTTCAGATACTCTTAAATATGGGCTTCCCAGACTACAATCTTTGTAAGAATAGCGATGTCTTGTCCTGGCTTTAGTATCCAGGTTTGTGACTCTGCTAGATTTTCCCAGAATACTTTCCACTACTAACTTCACTCCTTTCAGTGTTAATCACCTAAAAAATTGTTAATAATGTAAGTTTATATATTTATAGAATGGGAATAATACCACAGGAGGAACATGCATGCTATAGTTTAACAAGAGATTGTGTTTATAGCATCTTTCCCAGTGGCTCTTGCGCATGAGAAGCACAGCTAGATGGTTTCCTGAATGCTATTGTGATATTTGTCCATTATGACCCCAGTGTGGAGCTCACAAAAATCTTAACTACAAAACTGTGTTCCTGCCATAATCTTGCTTTATCCAGATAGCCTTTATGAGCCTCCATCACACTAACTGATTTCAAAGATGAGATAATTTTTGGATAAACTGGAAGATTAATATATCCTTATATGAATAGCTTATTTATAATTTATAAAACACCCTTATCCAAATTGATAGTGATGTATGTTTGAATAATTCAAAATACAGGATGTCAATAGCTTTTAGCATCAGGTATCAAGAGAGCTTCTGCCTCTGAATATTAATTTGACTAATTTAGGATATTAGGCCATTTAGTATGGTAAGCACATATGTAGAGTAGTAGGATTCTTGAAGGGTAATTTAATCAGAAATGGAGACACCTACAATTTCCTTAAAATGCAACAATCATCCTAGGGTTTCATAAGGAATATTCTGTAACTGACAATAGGAAGATAGCCCAAGTAAAATATAAATGTATATAAAATAAAGTATTGAAACTACTTCTGAAAAGAATTAGTACCAGGTTGATTTGTTTTGCATTGTGCTTTCCTCCTATTTTTACAACTAAATGTATAGTATGATATAGAAACTTACAGTTTGAGTTCTTTAATTTATAAGGCACCAAAAACATAGGCAATGAAAGCAAAAAGGACAAGTTATACTATATTAAACAGCCTATGCATAGAGACAGAAAAAGTTAACAGAGTGAAAAGTCAACATATAGAATGGAAAAATATTTGAAAACTTTACATCTAAGAAGGAGCTAATATCTAAAATATGTAAGTAACTCCTACAATACAATTCAATAGAAAAAATAAATAAATAAAAAGAAAAAAAGAACCTAACTAAAATGATAAGAACTTGAGTAGCCATTTCTCCAAAGAAGACATACAAATGGTCAAACAGTGTATGAAAATATGTTCTACACACTAAACATGAGGAAAATGCCAGTAACAACCACAATGAGATCTTACCTCACATCTGTCATGATGGCCTTTATAAAACAAATGGACAACAATAACACACATACAAAGGGAGAGAGGGGGGGGGAGGGAGAGAGAATAACAAACATTAGAGAAGATGTGGAGAAATTGGAAACCTTAATGGGGTGATAAAATGTTGTACCGTTTCTATGTAAAATAGTATGGGATTTCTTATAAAATTAAAACTCAAGAATTCAAATCAGTATTTGAAGAGATATTTACACTCCTATCTTTATTGCATTTCCTACAGTAAATAAGACATAGAAATAACCCAAGCTGTTTCCACTAGCAGATGAAAAAAAAATGTGATACATTTACACAGTGGAATATTATTCAGCCATAAGAATGCAGGAAATTAGATCAAGTTTTATAACATGGTGGAAGCTGGAGGATAGTACAGTAAGTGAAATAAGCCAGGGATGCGGGATGGATGTGGCATGATTCCACTTATATGAGGTCTCTAAAATTACTGAACTCAGAGAAGTAGAAAGTAGAGTAGTGGTTGCCAGGGGCTGGGGAAGAGAGAAATCAATCTGTAGAGTTTCAGTCTTCCAAGATGAAAAAGTTCTAGAGATTTGCTGTGCAACAGTGTTGTTATAGTTGACAATACTGTACTATTCACATAAAAAATTAGGAATTAGATCTCATGTTATGTGTTTAAGAGAATAAAAAAGAAATCCGATGAGGAAATTTATCACTCCTCATCAATGTACTAGATCATGAGAATACTTCAGTTCTTACACAACCGTATCTAGAAAAACAAGCAAAAAATGTAAGTCAATGTAAAAGCCAGGGATTTCATCATCCTACCAATACACAAAAACATTTAAGAATATCACTTTATATAGGGGATTTGTGTCTTAAATGTTTCCAATGAGTAATTTATATTTAGATTTGATGGAATGTATGTCTAGTATATTTTCAATCATTTGTTTTATTTGAATCCTTAAAATGAATATGGGTGACAATATTATCATTCCCTTGTCATAGATGAATAAATGGGAAGTTGGGGACTTGCAGTTACTTTCTTAAAATTCCTAATGAGCACAGCGGGCTGCAAGGCAAGACTCTGACACTGCAAGTCTATGTTCCATGGGCCATCAGATTGGGGACCCTGAACAGAGAGCTTAACACATGCTAAAAACAGTGATACACTGAATGCATCATACTCCAGAGTATAGCTTAGACAGGTCAAGTGGACATTGTTAATGTGACTACTCATGTAAGTACCTCTTTAGACTTCATATCTAGTCATGTTGTTTATAAATGATCACACTACAATTATTATATACAGTTTAATACAAAAAGAAAAGGCATCTTCTTTTATCTTAGTGATCTATCTACTTGTGTTAATTTTAAGAAAAGAGAAACAGATAAAATGGAGAAAAATTGTGTGACTGATTTCATTGAGTGTCTCATGACAATCTTGCAATTTAAATTTCAAAGAAATATTTGTGGAGCCTAGAATGGGATTTCAGTATATTGTGAATAGTGGTCAATATATTGATTACAGCCTTCTTGAGTTCACAATAATTAAAGTCTATCACATGGATGCAGTATTTGTTTAGCAGATGATTCTCAAGATTTTCATTCATGATACCAAAGCCCTAACTATTGTGTTATATGTACACCAAATCTATTTCAGTTATATTGAAAAGCATATGATTTATAAGCAAAAAAAAAAAAAAAAAACAGACCATAAGTCTTTTCTCTGTATCCAGTGTTGTCTCCCTAGATACTACTACCAAGAATGATTTGCAAACTTATATCTGGTAACACAGAAAAATTGAAGTAGGGAGGTTGAGTAACTTGTCTAAGGTCATAAAACTATTAAGGAAAGCCAGATGTGGGGTGCATGCTTGTAATTTCAGTATTTGGGAGGCTGAGACAAAAGAACTGCAGGTTCAAGGTCAGCCTCAGCAATATAGCAAGACTCTAAGAACCCTAAAGAGACCCTGTTTCAAAGCAAAAAAATGAAAACTCAGAGGTAGAATTACCCTGGGTTCAATCTCCAGAACCATAAAAAATGAACAACACAAACTATTAACAGACAGAACTAAGTTTTACACTCAACCATAAAAAATGAACAACACAAACTATTAACAGACAGAACTAAGTTTTACACTCAATCTATCTGATTTTGAAACTCTATGTTTGATCATTTGCATCTTTATATTAATATGTTGTTAGTTCTCATATGTATTGGTTAACATGGATTTTCAACTTGAGTGGATTGAGAAAGACCAATGAAATGACTAGGATTAAGAAACTTCTGTGCATGACTAGAACCCCAGTACTTGGGAGACTGAGACAGAAGAATTGCAGGTTCCAGGCCAGCCTCAGCAACTTAGCAAGGCCCTCAGCAATTTAGCAAAACTCTGTTTCAAAATAAAGAATAAAATAGGGCTGGGAATGTAGCTGAGAGGTAGAATACCTATGAGCTCAATCCCCAGTAAGAAGAGAGAGAGAGAGAGAGAAAGAGAGAGAGAGAGAGAGAGAGAGAGAGAGAGAGAGAGAGAGAGAGAGAGAGAGAGAGAATGAATGAAACTCTGTGAGGGTGATCCCAGAGCCAATTGGTATGTGGGAAAGACTGCCTTAACTGTGAACTATGGGGGCAATTGTCCAATAGGGTGGGAGCCTGGATGGAACAAAATGCAGAAGGAGGAAGCTATAGCTCTGGCAAAGTGGACTCGCACACCAATTCTCCAGGGAGTTTCCAAGCCTTTCCTTCTTAGACTGGGACTATGTCATTGGCCACTCTAGTTCTATGACTCCAGGATTCCAGATTCTTGAACTGAGCAGCTACTAGCTCCCCCACTCTCTGGGACATAGATGGCCATTATGCACTATCTAGCTTATGATTGTGTATGACAATCTGATAAATGTCCTTTAGTGATCATAAATACATATCCTATTGATTCCACAATATCCAAGGTTCTTCTAGAGAACCCTGACAAAATTGCCACTTGACCCAAAGTTCTCCATCAGCTGCCACCCTGCTACTTTGGTCTCATTGCTACAAAACTTTTCAAAAGATGTGTCTGTCCTTGTGGAAACCAATTCCTCTACTTGCATTCTCATAACTTTTTCCAAATTTACTTTCACCCACACATGAACAAGAGGCCACCTCATCCAGACTGCTCACCTCCGTGGTCTAGCCCCAGTCCTCTGAGTTCCATCAGCAAGATGATTCTGCCTTCCCATTGATTAAACTTTCTTCATTTGGCTCCCAATGTTACATACAGTGCTTTGATTTTTCTCTTACCTCATTGGTCTCTCATTCTTACTTCTTCCCAAGCTCTTAACACAGGAACTTCTCTATCCTTAATGCTCCTCATGACTTCAGTGGATCTATTCCAAGTTCATGGTTTTAAGTATCACCTAAATTTCAGCAACTTCCAAAATTAGTTTTAGTACCAATCTCTTTTCCAACTGAAGATTTTTTCCAATGTCTACCTTCTACCTCAACTTGGGTGTCTACTAGATATTTAAAATGACATTTTTAGGGAAATGTATGGAACTGTAAAACATTATGCTAAATGAGATTAGTCAGTCACAAAAAGTAAAAATTCCTATGCTCTCCCTAATAGGCAGAAACTAGGGAGAAAGTAGGTCATAGGAGGGACTCTAGACAAAGAAGGAGAAACCTTAGTAAGCAAAGAAGGCAACTTAACTGAAGGTGATGGGAGAAGGGAGAGAGAGAAGCACCCTAATGCACGTGATGTACATTCACAAACATATCAATCACTAAGCTGAACATGAGAAGGAGGGAGGGGGGAAGGAACAGGGTGGGAATGGGGTAGGAATTGAGGAGGGGTTAAGTGAGTGATGTGTGCATGTATGCCTCTACCAGCTTGTACCTCAAGAAGACGTATGATTACAATGCACTAATAAAATAAATAAATAAATATTATAAAAAATAAAATGAACTATTTTCCATACTCATTTCCTACTTTTCCTCCCAACCCTGTTTTGCCAGTTCAGCTGCCTTTCCAATCTCAACAATTTACCCATTTCTCATTATTGCTACAGTTGCCATATTGATCCAAACCACTAGCATCACCTGTCTGAATCATTTAAAAATAATAAAATGTATAAATATTTAACAGATTTCCTTGATTCAAACACTGTTAAGCTATAGTCTTCTTTCAATATGGCAGCCAAAGAACCAAAGCTCAAGTCATATCATATCATTCCTCTGCTGAAAACCCACCTACTTCTTGCAGAGAAAAGCTTGAAACATTCAGTTGTCAGTCTCTGTTTTCCTTTCCTCTTCTTTCTTGCATTTTTCTTCTCTAATCTACCATGACACTCCAACTACCTCATCCCTTTCAAGTTTTTGCTCGTACTTTATACTTTCGAAGATCTCTACTCTGTACAGTACACTTGCATTGTAAACTGTCTGCCACCTCACTCGGTGATCCTGGTGCTGCTTTTCCTGATCCCATTTTTAAAAAATATTTGTCATAGGATGTTTGTCTGCTAATAGACAACATATTTTATTATTTAGCATGATTATTAACTATTGTCTTAAGGATTGCAAAGGCAGAAATTTGATACCTTTCCCATTAATGTATAGGTTCCTAGAAAATACTTATTAAATTTGCAAATTAAAATAAGTATATAGCAAATCTCTTTTAACTATTTTAACTTTGAAGAAACTTAAGGTGCACTCTGAAATATCTCAGGATGCAATCATGTTTCTTTCACAATCCCCGCTATCTTAACAAGTCTCATTTTCTCCCTATTAGTCATAGGTTTATGCAAATATATTCCAGGCGGCATATAAATCACCATGCAGTTCAATGGTTATTGATCTTTGCTGCCATTTAATGGGTCAGTTAGTGATCACCTCCAGGCATGACCCTGAATAAGCATTGGCTTGTGTGCCTCTGCTTATAAATAAGTGGAATAATGTCCTTTGGCTTTGCTTCTGCAAACTTAGAAGCATTACTCTTGCTCTTAAATGTCATAAGATGTCTATCTCTGATCTCTTTGCTTTGGTTAAGAAATATAAATTTAATGTAATTGGGATATAAAAAATGAGAATCAAGCCAGGCATGGTGGTGCATTCTTGTAATCCCACTACTTGGGAGGCTGAGACAGGAAGATTGCAGTTTCATGGCCAGCCTCAGCTACTTAGTGAGGCCCTCTGCAGCTTAGTGAGATGCTGTTTCAAAATAAAGAATTAAAAATAGGACTGGTGGTGTAGCTCAGAGGTAGAATGCCCCTGAGTTCAATCCCCTGTACTGAAAAAAAAAAAAAAAAGAGAGAGAGAGAATCATTCATAAGTATTAATTGTCCTAAGATTAATCTCTTGTTATGACAGCAGAGCCTAGGATGCTTCAAACACTGCATTTCAGTAATTTGATCTTCTTGGACAGTGAATTTATCTGTTACAGTCCATTGTCCTTTCACTCTTTGAATCTACTGGCATTTACCCATATCAAACTCCATTTGTCCATCACTTCTAAAACTCTTGATAATTTCCAACTGCTCATGGAGTTGGGTGTGGAGGTTGACATGGATCATCTGTTCTTTCCAGAATGACAAATAGCTTTACATGGTGATCGTCACATTTTGTCTTAATTTCTTGGCAAACGTTAATTTAATTTTCTGCTAAATGGTTTCACTCTCATGCAGAACCAAAGCGAAATAAGTAACTATCTCAGAAATAGTCCCTATCTTGTCAGGATAATTCTTTCTGCCATTTAAATGAAAATTAAATAATACTTAGTAGTTTTTTTTTAAATTATCAACATAATTACTAATGCCAGTGAACCTGTGAGAAATGTTTAAGTTGAATTTCCCACTAGGTTCTGATACAGTGGGAAATAAATGATAATGTGGTTATACAAATGTGTTTCTTCAAGAGAAACTGAATATACACCTAACACTGAATGAGGGCATCCTGAAACTAGAAATAGCCTTAGATATCATCAAGCCCAAATTTGCAGATAGAATACAGGCTCAAAAAGAGGAGATCAGGCTGCATTAAGTCGAGTAGAGACCAACTGCGAACCTCGGTCTTCTAACATATCAGTACAGCTCTGAAGTCACATGGAAACTTTGGTCATTAAGTGGAGAAGAATAGTTGTGTGAGGATGGTATCTATAGCAATTTAACATAAACGTCAGTGATCTCTCTAGACTTAGAGTACCAAGTCTAGAGTACAAAGGTCCACCTTGCTATTTTATGAGCACAGTTGTTCCCTTTGGTAAATTTAATCACAGGATCCATATAGAGACAAATTGAGCTTCGTATTCCATCCCAGACATTAGTAATTTCTTCCCCCACTGAAGAGCATTGATAGATTAGTTGGGTGTCACCCCAAGGGCTTTGCATTTCTGTTTCTGTGACTTCAGCATTCTCTGAGCACAGGTTTAGTCCTTGAAATAAAATGCTAAATGTACGGCGAGGTACCTGTGTTTGGATGTGATTAAACACCTGAAGCTTAATACTTCTAAATAAAGAAGAGTATTACATTTTAATCTTCTACTCACTTCTACCTCTCCTCTGCACAATTAGGAAGTAAAGACACAGGTAGGAAAACCCAAACACATTCTCCTTTTTCAAAAATTTTATTATGGGATTTTTAAATAATAGGACATGTGACAAAATATAATTTTCTTCCACTCTAGGTTTGAAATCGTGTGTATGTGCATTTGTTTGAGAATTGGATATTAACATTAAAGAACTTTAATTTTTTCTTTAATATGACACAAAACGTTAATATTAAAATGTGTTATTTAATGTGCAAATATGTGTTATAAGGAAAAAGTGTGGATATTGCTGCTTTCCTATTAAATCTACCACCCATGCATATCAGTTTTCCCCTTTTCCCTTCCACTTCTCTTCTGCACCTCTCTCCTGTCTATTTACCTGACTCACATATCAAAAGTTAATGTTAGAAGAAACAGAGACCTGAGTTCCCTTCCTACTTCCATTTTCCCAGAGCAACCTGGAAATGTTGGCTATGTCTGCTGGATGATCAAAATTTTGTGGGACATCCTTGTTATAAAACTGGGATGGTCTTCTTTACAAAATTACAGATTTAAAC
Source organism: Graphiurus murinus (assembly GCA_004027655.1). Lineage (NCBI taxonomy): Eukaryota > Metazoa > Chordata > Mammalia > Rodentia > Gliridae > Graphiurus > Graphiurus murinus. Next base: position 6,884 of record PVLC010001218.1, on the reverse strand, counting down.
AGTCTCAAAGCTTCTTGGAAGGAGCTCAAGAGAGTGGGGAGCCAGTGTTTAAGCTTCATGAACTTCTGCCCACCCACCATGTCTACTCTTGTCTACTCCAGTGTTTCAGCACACAGAAGATGCAAAGTTCTGGTGCCCTGCCATGTTGCCTTCAGAGGAATATTAAAACAAAAATACTTTCTGTGAATCTTGCCTGAAAAATGCAGGGCTGTTTTGAAAGCTCCAGAGAACAATTGATAAGATTTTACTTTCTTCCTTCATTAGACTTTACATTTATTGAAGTTTATGAAGAACTTGAGAGCTGAGTAGAATATAGATGCAGATGTGGTATCTCTGATAAGATGCCCTCTTGGACAAAATGTTGACATTAGCATAATGCATACAATTTATGTAATATATGCAGGTTCATTCGAGAGTAAAGAAGAAAATGTTGCTTTAAGGAGACTGATATGTTCAAACAATTATAGGCTTACAGAATGGTTGTTAGTGATAAAATTTAGAGAGGAATTAAGGATGAGAGAAAAAGTAATTGACCTCCAGCGAACACCACTCAGTGTCAGTTCAAGGCAAGGAGACCAAGGCAGCATCCATATTTCATAAGCCTTGTGATGACAATGCTGTAATCTGCACAGCTACTCTGGATGGGAGCTGGTGTTCTATTTCTGGAACAGTCAGCTTCACTTTATGGAAGGCATCCTTCTCTTCCAGTTTCAAAGTAATTAAAAAAAAAAAAAAGGAATTACAAAACGACTGTGCCAGAACACTCTATTGACATGACTGTTTTTTTCCCTCCAATCTTTATCATTATTATTTATTTTTGTTACTGGAGATTGAATCCTAGAGCATTCTACTTTTAGATTATACTCCCAACCCTTTTTGCTTTTTATTTTTAAATAGATTCTCCCTAATTTGTGGAGGTCCTTTCTAAATTGCTGAAGTTGGCCTCAAATCTGTGATACTCCTATCTCTGCCACCCAAATAGTGAGATTACAGCTGTACACAACTACACCTGGCTTTGTGTTTATTACCTTTATGGGTATTTATTTAGCATATTTTAGATTGTATTATCTATACCCTCTGTCCTATTTTATTTTGTTCATATTACCATCCAGTCATAACTTGCTGCAAATCATCTTTTTGTTGATACTTATATTAAGTTCCACACACCAAGTACCAAAGTTTACTTACCCTTTCCTCCCATTGTTGGATATTTACGTTAGTTCCATATCTTCCCCATTAAACATTCACTATGATAAAATGTTGTGCATAAACTGTTTCTCTCTTTCAGATTTCATTCTTATGATATTTCCCAAGAGCAGAATTAGAAACTCCAATGACTTGAATCTTTTCTTAAAATGTTTTTAATACATAGTACCAGATCACAAAACAAATGGAATGTTTCCACATTTAAAATCTATAGTTGTGAAATATTCTATTAAACTAACTTTGATTTTTTTTTTTTCTCGTGCTATAGTTAAAGTTTGCTGTGTCTCTGAGTTAAAGGATTGGCTATCAGATTTGGACTGACTACAGTTACACAGGGTAAAACCACTGTATTTTTCTAGATTCTGTTGAGTGATATCACATCCAAAGTTCTGAGTGTTATGTGGTACAAACTGGTATCAAATACAAGCTGAATTTCCTCCTTCCTGTGGGATCTCACCTATCATCTTGAGGTGATTGTATTTTTCTCCCTGATGAATAAACAATGGTCAAGATAACAAGTTTTGTCAGTGCATAGTATTTCATTGTAATTAATGTTTTGATGTGATACAAGGACTTGAGCAGAATGAGTTTTTAAATTCCATTATTTCCCTCAGCTTCTTACAAAGAGCACTCTACTCTCTCTTTCTGTGACTACAACTTTTTTTAGAGTCTACATACAAGTGAGAACAAACTGTATTTGTCTTTTTGCATTGGACTTATTTCACTTAGTATAATGTCCCTGAGGGTTATCCTTGTTGTCACAAATGATAGAACTTCATGTTCATCTATACTGCAATTTCTTTATCATTTATGCCCCTGTGCACACTTAGTTTTCTACATCCTTGTTATTGTGAATTATGCTGCAGTGACCATGAGTGCAGACATCCCTTGGAGGAACGGTATCATCTCCTTTGAATAAATATCCAGAAGTGGAATCACTAGGTCTTATGGAAGTTCTATGTTTTATTTTATTTTTTGAGGAAGTTCCTCATGTTTTCCATGGTTGCTGTACCAATCACATTTCCATCAGCAGGGTAGAGGGCTCACTTGCACCACACCTTGGCCAACACTTGCTTTTTCCATAGTGGTCATCCTAACTAAGAGTTTATAGCCCACTGTAGTTTTGATTTGCATTTCTCAGGTGATTAGTGATGTGGAACACCTTTTTATATACCTGTTAAACATTTACATATTTTATTTGGAAGAGTATTTATTCAGGTCATTTGCCCATTTTTTAAAAATTATTTGTCTGCTACTGAATTATGTGAGTTTCTTAAATATCCTAGATATTCAGCCTTTATTAGATATAGTTTGCAAATATTTCCCCCAATTTTGTAGGTTGTCTTTTAATTTTGTTGTTTCCTTTGCTGTGAAAAATTATATTATTAAGGTAAAAAAAAAAAAAACAGTGGTTTGTTTTCTCACTTTGTATTAGTTTTTATTGTTGTTGTTTGTTGATATAATGCTGGTTTTGTAGCACTAATAAGACTGAGGGGGGAGTAGAAACAATATTTACACCTCAAGTTACACCTTGGGAATTAATTCAAGGGCAGTACATTATGCAAAAGTTAGACACATAAAGAAATCATGTAACCATTAGTATGTTTCTTCAACAGAAACCAAGTAACTACTTGGTAGGAATGTTGTAATGGAAGTTTACCATTGGTTGGTAGGTGTATTCCATGATTTTAAAATTGCCCTTCACCTTTGAAACACACTGATTCTTTCATAGCTAGAAGGCAGACCTATCGGGATTGATGAATGACTAAGAAAGAAAGGGTTCAGGGACCTGGTGTGAGGGCACATGCCTTTAATCCCAGTTCTTTGGAGGCTCAGACAGAGGATTGCAAGTTTGAGACCAACCTCAGCAACTTAAGGAGCACCTAAGCAACTTAGTAAGCCCTGTTTCAAAATAAAAATAAAATAGGGCTGAGATGTAACTCAGAGGTAGAATGGCCCTGAGTTCAACTCCAAGTGCTAAAGATAATAATAATAATAATAATAATAATAATAATAATAATAATAATGAAAAATAGGTCTGGGGGTATAGCTTAAGAGATATAATGCCCCTGGGTTCAATCCCCAGTATCCCTAAAATTAAAAGTATATAAAAAATAGAATAAAATGGGCTGTTGGTGTCAGTTATAGGTGGAATGCTCCTGGGTTCAACCCCAGTCCTAAATAAATAAATAAATAAATCATAAATACATAAAATAAAAAGAGCTGGAGTTGTAGTTCATAGGTAAAATGCCCCTGGGTTCAGTTCCCAGGAGAGAATGAGAGAGAGAAAGAGAGACAGAGACAGAGAGATACAGAGACACAGAGAGATAGAGAGACAGAGACAGAGAGATAATATGAATGAGAGGGAGGAAGAAAAAAAAGTAGGTAGGTACAGGGGATTCTTTTATTTTTTGTGGTACTGGGGATTGAACCCAGGAGCATTCTACCTCCAAGCTACACCTCCAGCCCTATATTTTATTCCTTATTTTGAAACAAGGTCTAAGTTGCAGGGTCTACTTAGTGAAGCTGGTCACAAACCAGCAATCCTCCTGTCTCAGCCTCCCAAGTACTGGGATTTCAGGTGTACCATCATGCCTGGCTAGGTACAGGGGATTCTAGGAGAAAATATATCCTAAAAGAAGAGTTACTCACAAGGGTTTGGCTCAGGATCAAGCTTTCTTTCTTTCTTTCTTTCTTTTTTTTTTTTGTACTAAGGATTGAACTAGAGACATTCTACTTCTGTCTTACACCCCCAGCCCTATTATTTTATTGTTTTGATTTTGAAACAGGGTCTTACTAGGTTTCTGAGAGTCACACTAAATTGCTGAGGCTGGCCTGGCTCGAGCTTTCATTCTTCTAATGAAGAAGTGTAGTTTAGAGAATTTCTTGTTAGTTCTCACTCAACATTGTCTCAGCTTAGATTTTCATAAGGCATGATATGGGTTCTTGAGAAAGAAAAGTGGGAACATAAAATTAATTATTTTTAGTAAAATCCTATGAGACATTAAGGTGCAGGGGATATAGACTTCTATTATGCATTGAGATGGAAATAGTAGCCCATCCCACAGTCAACAACTCAGTTTTGGCACCTTGAGGACTCCAAGTGAGACCCAAGCCATCAGTAAGAATGCGTGATAAAGGAAGCACGGTGAGCAGCAGGGAAAAAGCCAACTTGAAAAGGAAATGCCAAGAGATGCTAGTGGTTCTCAGGGGTACTCAAGGATGCCCTGAGAAGGAAAAGAGATACGACTAGTGACAATGAAGTGAAATGACATGTGGATATGTCCCTTGCACTGTACTGTGTTGAGTGTTGAGTTCAACAACTGAAAAATAATTCTCTTTTTGGGAAAACTCCATACTACTTCAGGAAAAAAGCCAACATTATGAACTCTCTATAATGCTGAGACATAACTCAGTTTGATTTTGTTTTTGCAAACAGTTAAAAACAAGCTTGGCTGATTCTTCCAAAGGGGAAATTGAGACAGAGAACAATTCTGGAGAAGGAATATTGCATTTCTCAGGTTCATTTGCTATGACTGCCTACCAAAGCAATTACAGGCAAACCTTCCTTTCTCTCCTAGATGATAATAAAAACAATAATTAGCAATCTGCTCCTTCATTTCTTCACATGTTCTTGACCTTGCCTTGCTATTTAGGGATTATCATTTTGCAGATAATTTTTTAGAAAGAATATGATTAGATGTATTTGTAGAAGCTTTATTTTCTTAAATACAAATGTTTTCTCCAATGTTCTCTAAGCAAAAGATAGAATAATAGAAAAGATTCTTATTAATTGTTTTCATATATTCTAGGAAATCATACAGCATGTAAATTGAATGATATATCTTCAAAATATTTGTTGGATATTAGGAATTATAAATCATCTGTGAGACTTTAATTAAATGTATTTCACATTTTTTTTTACTAAATATGGGGGCAAAACACAGGTTTTGATGTCTGACCAACTGGCAGGTATGTTGTCACCCCACAGTACACAGAATAAACCTCAGCCTTCCTAGCTGGGAAGTGGTGATAATCTATCAAAGGCATGTGAAGATTAACTAGAATGAAGGATAAGAAGCAGCTTGCATAAGACTCCCCGATATCAAGAATTCTGCATTGTGAGTACAAAGCCAAGAGAAAAAATGACCTTGAAAACTGTGTAAGAATGAGGCTAAAGTGTCTATCCAGGCTGTAGGTACTGGAGAAGAACAGAAAGGGCAGCTCTCAGAGCAGCAAGTTCTCACTGGAGATGAAGAAACGGGGGACTGGACCTGGATGAGCATGGGGTACAGTAGGTCATCTAGGAGCCCCTAAATAAAATCCTAAAAACTTTGATGCTTGGCATGATCAGTACCCGGAAGTCTTACAAATATCTGCCTTGTTTCTTCCTAGGATACATTTAATGATCACTGGTTCTATTAAATGGTTCAGTAGGCCAGAAATTCAGCCAAGCTATAGTAAACATATAAATATACAATTAACCTTTAAACCTCTTTCTTTCAGTATCCTCACTGCATACACTTAGCAAGTCCAACTGAACCTATCTTGTAATACTCGTGGAATCCATCCATTTCTCTCTATGTTAATTTATTGCACCTATGTCTAATGCTAGATTTTTAATTTAAGCTTGTTTCTGACAGCATTATCACTGCTATATCTCAGTATATCTGGTGACACAGTTTAGAGGAAAGAAGATTTATTTGCTCACAATTTTTATGAAGATTCCAGAGTGTAGTTAGCAGAGCTCAAGATATGGCAGTGGGAAGTAGAAAGAGAGCAAGGGCTCTGCCCTCATATCACAGAGGTGGAAAGCAGAGAGTTAACAAACAAAGGAATTCAAAGACAAAAGTACAATCCCTAAGACCACATCCCCAGGGATCCACTTTCTCCAGCCACATCCAACCTGCCTAGATTACCACCCAGTAAATTCATTATAATGGATTTACCCACTGATGAGATTACAACCCTCATGACTTAACATCATCTCTGAACATTAATACATGAGTTCTTCAGGAGACATTCTATATCTAACCATAATATTCCATTCTTGGCCCCTGAAGAGCTCATGCCAATTTCAGAATGCAAAATGTATTTAGACCATCTCCAAGAGTTCCCAAAGTCTTTTAACAGTTCCAGTATTACGCAAAATTCCCAAAGTCCAAAGTCTCCTCTGAGACTCATGGTGAAATCTTGACTGTGAGTCCCTATAAAAAAATATCAAATTGAAAATATAAAGCAAGTTACATGCATCTAGTGTACAGTGGCATAGGATAAACATTTGTATTCCAAAAGGGAGAAATAGGGCCATAGAAAAAAGGAATGGGAAAGATTTTCTCCCACTCTGTGGGTTCTCTGTTGAGGTTCTTGGTAGTTTCCTTTGCTGCACAGAAGCTCTTTAGTTTATTGTAATCCCATATATTGATCTTCCTTTGGGTTGCTTGTGCTTTTGAGGTCCTGTTGAGAAAGTTTTGACCTATGCCTATGTGTTGAAGTGTTGGGCCTATGCCCTCTTGAAGTAGCTGCAAGGTCTCTGGCCTAACTTCCAGGTCTCTGATCCATCTGGAATTGACTCTTGTGCAGGGTGAGAAAGTGGGGTTTATTTCCATTTTCCTGCATATGGTTAACCAGTTTTGCCAGCACCATTTGTTAAAGAGGCTATCTTTTTTCCAGTGTAT